>RSEH01000462.1:0-14809 GCA_006503475.1 Stentor roeselii | reverse complement strand
ATTTACCAAATAATCAACAATAAACAAAACCATTAAAATTTCCTTCTGTAATTAAATAATGATTTAATCTCTAATCAAACTTTTCCCTCTTGCTGCAAGAACAGTCCTCGGCTTCTGGTACACTGTTTTCGGAATAGAATTCAAATTCGGAGTCACAATATTGATTCGGTGTATTTTTCTTATCGGAAGTTTCGGTAAAGCTGTTTTTTCACTTGCTTTGCTGTCATTTTTCTTTAGTTCTGGCTTCAGTAAACTTTTGCTGATAATCCGGTTTTGAATCAGATTTCTGGCTTTTAGGTAGTCTTTAATTGACTCTAAGGTTCTGAACTCTGAATAGGGTATCCTGGAATTAGGGTTTAGTCCTTCGAGGTCAAGAACTGCTAATAGCATTCCCGTTGCAACTTCATTGAAGAACTGACGATTGTGAACAGGGATGAGGCTTGAGCAATTATACACAATAGAATCCACAAATCTCTTCCCTCCTCTACTATTCGCAGACTGAACAATAGCATGCAAAGGCCTAGACATATAATAAGAGCATTCAACAGTATAAGTATGAACAAGTCCAGTAGCATGAAACAATGCAACTCTTCCACTTCCTTCTTTCGAGTGATGATCTTTCGGGTCCTTGGCAGACATGCTTCTTTCAGAGAAGTCACATTCATTAAACTCAAAGTAATGTGTATTAATTTCAATGAGTTTCGCAAATATCTGATTTTCAGTTTGTCTTTCAATTCCCAAAAAATTCCCAAACAAAAAGCAGCTTCTTTTCGAATTATGCGCATGTAAGTCAAAGTAAAAGCTGACATGTTTCAATGACAAAAAATAATTCTTCGCTGCATAAATCGAAGGATGATCAAAAAGTGAAGGGTTCAAATAACACCTATTAAGATTAACGCCATTCTGATCCACCCTGAAGTTCCCTCGATAAACTCCATCAGGGTTCAACACAGGGATGACTTTAAACACGAAAGCATTTCTCAAGGCAGCTCCTCGACTATCATTTCCTAGAATAGCCATCAAAATTCCATCAAGCATGAAAGAAGCAGGAGTTTCTCCAGGGTGTACCCGAGCAGATATAAAAACAACAGGTTTCAACGATTTATACACCCGAGGAGTGCCATTTAAGAAAAGTCCATCAATTTTTTCTTCTTTTTCATAACTGAAGTTGTTTTTATGTGAAATAGTGATTAACTCGACATCCCTTCCATCAATACTTCTCGTGATGACTTCTCGATGAAAAACACTATCAAATGGGCAGATCTTTTCAAAAGCGTTGATATTTCGAACAATGTCACTGTAAGGATAAGGCGTGGAATAGGCGAAGTAATGCTCGCTTTCAGATGAAAGGGCTTCAAATGTAAAGGAATACTTGAAGCCTCCTCCTGTCATCGGCTCAAAGACGGAGTCTGTCGCGAGTCGCTGCCATTCGGGCTGGGTGGGCAAAACTCGGAATACTGGTCGATAGGTTGGCGAGGCAAAGGGCCGGGAGAAGCCCAGGTTGACTAGAGATAGTTTTAAGTACATTCCTTTTTTTAAACCTCGGATTCCGAAGAAAAACCAACTTTTGTAAGAGTTTTGACCTCTTGATGAAGCGTCTGGAGATAAGCTTAGGTCGAACTATTTGGAATTTACAGTGTTTGGACCTGTTTTTTGAACTTTTGACAGATTACCTGAATCGAACTTGCTGAAAAATGTTAAACTGTCGATTTTCTGAGTGATTTGTTGAGGGTTGTCCAGGTCTTCCATTAATTAAAGAGTTTGTTATTTGAAGGGAAGTTGATGGTATGGTTTATTGAGTTAAGATGAGGAGGGTTGGGATGTGGATTTATGGAAAGGAGTAGAAGGAATTGGAAAGTTTTATTAGATGTTTTTTTAACGATTTTTTTGGAATTAAAAGTTAGTTGGAAAGAATAGAATTAGTTTGTGATTAACTGGATTTGGGTATTTCTTTAATAGATGAGGTGATGATTATGTGTATTATTGTTTCAAGATTGAATTTTGGCATTATGGCTTATCATATTTATAACTACTGAAAATTTGTCTATTTTGTATTAAATTGAACTACTTGGAAGATTTATAGATTTTAATAAATGAATCATGTAGGAATTTAAGTTGATAAGTTTTACTTAGGAATTGGGGCACCATCGAATTCAGTTCTTTACTTCTTGATACTTGGTGAAATGATTAAGACTTATCAGCTAGTGGGTACTTAATTTGAACAAATACTTATTTAACATACTGAATAGTTTACTTAACCAAATCCAATTCCTTTTAAAGTTTCATTAATCAACTAATTTAATCCCCTATAGTTTATAATTATAAGAGGAAACTTAATCTACAAAGAAATAATCAGATTCTTTTCTTTAATTAGTAATTCAATCACCGAATTCAGGCATGAATACATTTTTCCTAAGACAATCATCTTTTAAAAAAATGATCCTCAAATCTTCAAGATAATTTTTAAGATTACTTCATGATCGTCAAGTGCTTCTCGATAAGTTTGAATAAATCAAAAATGACAAGCAATCATCAAGATGTAAAAAAAACAAACAAACAAAGCATTTCTAAGAAACTAATAGATTCATAAATCAAGCATCAAAGTAAAGATTTTGTCAACAAGAAACAAAATTTTATCTCAAAAATAAAAGATCTGAGTTTTCTTCAGAAATTTGAATCATATTCTTAAGAAAATAATGAGAATGACTGTTTGAAATACAAAAAATTCAGAAAATCAAAGTTCATTGATTTAACCCAAACAAATATCTTATAAATTTCAAAAACTTATCATTTTCAAAAAGCAAAAACATGAATAGAACCTTAATTAACTAACTATTTTTAGTACTGATATTTCCGTAAGCCATTATTTCTATAAGATCCATTTCTCTACTACTCAAGTATCCAGTAACAGTATTCTGAATGGGTTCTTCAACAGTCATCTCGTTATTGCTAATATTTTTCTTCATTGTATATTTAGAGATTTGACAATTATCAATAGAGAATCGACCTTCTGTGGAATTTGGATCTTTTTGAAAGTAGTCATAGCAGAGAGGACCCATGCATCCTCTTAGACATTTCACAACTGGATTGCCAGCAACATCATATCTCCATCTTTGAGGATCGCGTCCTTCAATAATTTGAGCGTTATTCCAACACTGATTCATTACTTTGTGATTGAAAAATCTAATTGGTTTATTCCGAGGAGCCATTATAATAAATATCGAAAAATATATTGTTCTAGATTTGTAATTAAGATTTCTAGAGTTAATAAGTACTTAATAAAAATATCTAATTATTCTATTTTATATAATAACAAAGATTATGGAATATTTATGCTTAAGAGGTAGATAGACGACCCTTCACTATTAGAAAAATAGTTATATAAAAAAACATCATAACATAGAAAAGCTTATTTTTAAGTGAAGAAGGTTTTTTTACTAATATAAGATCAACGATGATATTTTAGGAATTAGAGCCTGGGAAAGCTAGTAAATAATTAGAAAAAGTAGGATCGTCGCAAGATATAAAAATTATAAGAATGCTATACCAGGGGTTAATTTTCAACTAATGGCATTTAAACTACTAAACATATATAATCTCTACATAATTATAAGTTGTGAAACTATCAGTAAAAAATATAATGATTAATAAAAATTATATTAAATTTTGAATTCATCTTACTTAACAGTCATTTACCTTAGTAAGGTCTATAATAAAATATTACTGAATTAATCCAACTATAAATTATCTATGTTTAAGTTTTTTCTATATAGTTAACATGTAGTCTATTTCAAATAATATATTAATTTTTAAGTATTTCTATTGAATTAGGTTAAACTAATTTGTTGATTCTGTTTCAGGTTTTGATGCGTAGATAAATGATTCAGGTGACAAGACAGCCAGGACTCTGGCATTTGAAGCTTTACCGCCTTTGATTCCTTTTTTAATTCGGGCGTGAGTCTTTTGTGGGACTTCTGGCTTGTCTATTGTTGATTTGTTGATTTCCTCGTATTTCACCCTCTGATTTTCCATTTCTTCTTTCTGGATTGCAATGGTTCTTTCTAGCTTTTTGATTCGCTCATGGTATTGTTTTAATTTAGAATCCTTGTTCTTGATATCTACTTTAGAAGATGCATATTTTGTTGCAACTAGCTGATAGTGAACAGTCAGCTGCTCGAGACCTTTTTCTAATGAATTTACCTTTTCTTTCAGTTTACTGTCTGAATCTTGTTTGACTTTGGATTCTTCATCTTGACTGGTTCTAAGTAACTCTCTTTCATTTTCTAACTTCTCTATAATCGAATTCTTAAGTTCAAGATCCGCCATGAGTTTCTGATGTTTTTCAGTCCACTTCTCATTTTCCTCTTTCAAAACATTTAAAAGTTCATCTTTCGACATATTCTCCTGATTCAATTTTTCGAAATTCTGATTAGATTCAAGTAGTGCCTGATGATAACTTTTCTTAAGTTCTTCTTCTTGTGACTTAAACCTGCTTTTAAGTTCTTTAACCTCTCTAAGCAATCCTTCCTTTTCACTAACAGGTACAAAATCAATAGGAATCCTTGCGATTTCCTTTCCCTGTTCCACAATTCTAGCTTCATGCATTTTGATGCTTTCTTCAAGAACCTGAATATGTTTAAGACTTCCTTCATTTCTCGTTTTATACTTTTCACTTTCTTCAACAGCATCTTGGCACTTTTCCTCAATGGTATTCATAGTAAACAGTAAATTCATCATCTTGCTATTAAGGTTATCATTTTCTCTAGCAAGACTAACATTTTTCGCAGTGAGAGCATCAAGGCTCTGTTTAAGTTGTGCACTATTTTCAAGTTCATCTACAAGTTTCTGTCTTTCAATCTCAAGCATAGAAACCGCTTCTTGGTACTCCTTAGCATTCGCCATTGTTTCTTCTTTAAGTTCTTCACCAGTGATTCCAGAAGGAAGGGCAATATTATTATCCAAGATGCATTTTTCCAATAACACAACTCGAGACTCTTTTTTTGCAATCATTTCATTTGCCTGGTTTAAAAGCATTTTCAATTCAGCGACAGAATATTCTTTATTCACTTTCGGCTTGTTTTTAATGGCTTTTGCCCTGATTCCGAATCTTAAAGTGCTTAAAGTTTCTGGCTCGTTGTAACTTGCAGGTGAACAAGTGATGATCAAAGAGGTTTTCGAGTTACCTCCAAGTGAATCTTGTAACACCCTGGTTAACTTCGAGTCTCTGTAAGGCACATGGGTTGACTTCCCATCAGTCAAAGAAAAAATAACAAGTCCTAAAGTAGAAAGTGACTTGTTGATATTTTTAGCTTCGTCAAGTCTTTTACCTTCAGCTCCAGTTTTTCCTACTTTTTCACTTCCTGCCAAGTCAACAAGGTAAAGTTTTCCAGATTTACTTGAAAGGTCTCGGGTGTTAGTCTGAGTGACAGTAAGACTAAAAATAGCATGTGACCGAGAACTTCCTTCATTCATATGCGTGTATCCAACTTCTCTATTAGAATGTCCAGTTTTCATCAAATTATAAACCTCTTGCGAGTTAATCACATATTCCTCAGTCAAGTCCACAATATAAATTCCTCTATTTTTATCTTCAGAAATTTTCAAATTATTTTTATCAGGACTTAAAAGGTCTCTGATTTTTTCAAGATAAATTTCGCAATACGCGACTTTTACTGTGAATTCCAAATGATCATCAGAGTTTTCAATATGGGTGAAGACTGTGTTGACCATTCTTGGAATTATTCCTCTTTGATTCACATCATCGATGCTAGGGCCGGTCATTGTGTGAGTCTTTCCTGAAGACGTCTGGCCGTAGGTCAAGACTGTCCCGTTGAAGCCTTCGAGGACTGAGTCGACGATGGGCCTGGCAGCGACTTCGTAGACCTCGTTTTGAATGGAGTCCGGGTTGAAGACTCTGTCGAAGTTGAAGGTTTGAGGACCCATTGTCTCGTATTGGCTCTTTACAATCACTGTCTTCCCGTCGGACCCGAAGTCGACGCAGGGCTTCTCGTTCATGTCTTTTTCTTTTTGGTTCAAAGGACGGAAACGACAAACCACGTTCACGTTTCCTTTAGATTCGCCACTTTCTTCTATTGATGAAGAAATTTCGGATATTTGTCTTGCTAGTCCTCTTCCTTTATCAACCATTATTATTTAAAAGGTTTTCTTTTGAAGACTGTGAATTGATTGAGAAGGGTTTACTGGATTTAGAGATTTGAGAATTTTGGAGTGGAGATGGTGGATGGGGACTAGTTAGATTTATTATCACTATCTCTTAATAGGGTTTCTAAGTATCTCAAGGTTAGCGCGGATTGGCACTTCTGGTTTCGAAGAGTTGTTATTAGAGTCATTATTGCTTCTTTTCGAGTTGATTCTAGAAGTGAGCTTAAAAAGTTCTGGGCTTCTTGAAGTTCTTCTTCAGTGATATCCATTTATAACCAAGTCACCTTAATAATCAGAGTATGCAGAACGACGAGGTGATATGGGGAGTGATCGGTACCGAGCACTGTTCTTACCGAACTCCAACCGAGACCCAGAGTTTCTGCCGAAACCCTTACAACGTGACAGGTCTCTGCAATCGCCGTTCATGTCCTCTAGCGAACAGTCGATACGCGACAATAATCGAGAAAGAAGGAGTTTGTTTCTTATACAAAAAAGTCCCAGAGCGTGCTCACACGCCTCGCAAGCTTTGGGAACGTATAAAACTCGTCAAAAACTACGAGCAAGCTTTAGAGCAAATAAACGAGCACCTCGAGTTCTGGCCAGAGTTTCAAGTGCATAAAAACAAACAACGTTTCACGAAAATCGTCCAGTACTTGATCCGCAAGAGAAAAATCGAGAAACATTCAGACCTTGAAATCATTCCAGTCAAGAAAAAGACTGAAAGAAGAGAAAAACAAAGAGAAGAACATGCAGAAAGAGCAGCTCAGATTGAAATCGCGATTGAAAAAGAATTATTTGAAAGATTGAAAAGTGGAACTTATGAAGATATTTACAATTATCCTCCAAAGGCTTATAATAAGTGGCTAGATGATAACGAGGTGCAAGATGTGGAGTATGTGGAAGAAGATATTGAAGAAAGTGATCAGGAAATAGAAGACCTTGACCAGCTGTTCAATAAAAAGAAGCCAAAATACGAGATTGAGTATGAAAAAGAACTCGACCAGCTGAACAACTTGTTATAGCTTAGTTAATTTCTCTTATATATTCAAATGCGAACTTTCAAACAAGCCATCAGAAAACTACTGGAAAGGCTTGACTGTTGCAAAACTTGTTCCAGGTCTTTAAGTCAGTACAACCTCACCACTGAAGCTTTAGAAGTCACAAAAGAAAAACCTTTAGAAGAACTTCCAAACCTGTCAGACAACGAAACAAATGATCGTCTGATGAAATCTCCTCTTCAAGATAAAAGCACTGAGGATAAATCTTACTGGGCAGATGATAAAATCGCGGCAACTCTTTGGGACTTATGCGAGTTGAACTTGTTTGAAGAAGCGAAGGACTACATTGACCGTCATGGAAATGGAGTCGAGTTGAATACTTTAAATTCAGAAGGTTTTAACCTTCTGCACCAGTCAATTCGGATGAAGAACAAGGAGATCTTCGAACTGCTTATCAGTTATTCAGACATCGTCAACATCAACTGCCCAGATAAGGCGAAAAGGACTCCTCTTCATCTCGCGACTTTAGAAAATGACTGTGAAATGGTTAAAAGTCTTGTTAGTGCCGGGGCCTTACTGGATAAAACAGATGAAGACCTTAACACAGCTTTACATCTCGCAATTATGCAAGAAAATAGCGCGATTACTGAAGTTATTGTCTTGAACTGTCCTAACATGATGATGAAAAATAAAGAAGGACTCACACAAATGGACTTATTACGTCGAAATCAGGCAGATTTCATTGAAGACCCTTCAGAAATCTTCACACTTAGTGAATATGAAGAGGTTGAAATCGACATCTCACTTCCTGAAGGTGTTTGTCGACCTGATCGTCCTGTTACTTTAAAAGACTTCATCGCTGTTCAGCAAATTGGAAAAGGCAGCTTTGGAGAGGTTTTTCTCGTGAAACATAAATTCACTGGTGAGTACTTCGCAATGAAAGTTTTAAAAAAAGAGAAGATTTTCGCTCAGAACCTTCAAAAATACGTCTTAGCTGAAAGAAACATCTTAAGTTACATCAACCATCCTTTTATCGTTCATTTAAAATTCGCTTTTCAAGACCGTGAAAAGGTTTTTTTAATTCTTGAGTATTGCCCTGGAGGGAATTTAACTGCTTGTATCAGAAGGTTCGGAAAGTTGGATGAAGATGTAGTCCGGGTCTATTTAGCTGAAATTCTTTTGGCTGTTGCTGAGTTGCATCGAAGAGGAATTATTTACAGGGACTTGAAACCTGATAATGTCGTTCTTGACAGTCAAGGACATGCTTTGTTAGCTGATTTCGGCTTGTCGAAAGAAGGCGTTTTAGATAATGTCTCAGCGACGAGCTTTTGTGGGTCTGTCGCTTATCTTGCACCGGAAATGATTAAAAGGCAGGGACATGGAAAACCAGTTGATTGGTACTTGTTTGGAGTCGTCATGTTTGAGATGTTGACGGGAAGACCACCTTTTTATCATAGTGATAAACAGTTGTTGTTGTATAATATTGAACATGCTAAGTTAAAGGTACCACCGAAAATCACTGAACATGCAAAGGATTTACTGAAAAAACTATTGAAAAAGGACCCTGAGAAAAGAATTGGAAGTCAATTTGATGCTGAGGAAATTAAAAATCATCAGTTTTTTGATGGTATTGATTGGAATTTGGTTTATTCGAAAGGCTTGAATCCGCCTGTACCGCCTCTTGGAAGTATTAGAACTGAAATTGTTAATGGGTATGGGGGACAACCGGATGAGTATTTTGAAGTCGAGAATAGAATTAGTGGATGGACTTTTGTTGCAGATACTTAGACATCTGATATTTAATGAATAGGCTAATTGAAATATAGAGATTTTTTTAAGATGATTGATTTTTTTGCGAGAAATTTCGGGTGAATGGGGATTATTTGTATTTTATGTTGGGATATTAGTGGATTTTAAATTGATCTGAGATGAATATTTTGATTTAGAACTCAATCGATTACATAGAAGTCACTGAGATATGCAAATACATATTAAATATTATTGAGGAGCTATTAATGATAAAGAATAAGTAGATTCTACATAAAAGATAAACGAGTTTATGAAGTCGAAACCCTCTACATTAATCAAATTTCAAGCGAAAGACCCTTAGAACATGCATGGATACAAAATCTTGAAAACGAGTTCCTCCAGTCGAGACCCTCTACATCAATTAAGTTTTGAGCAAAGACTCTTCGAAGATGCAAAGATCCGAAATCTTGTGATGGTTGACTCCCAACTTTTAGTACTTGGATTGATGTATTTCTTTACAAAACATGATTATTTACCTAATTGTGGGGTCATCACTCGAGTCCACTGCTATACTTTGTAGGACTATATTGGTTTATTAAAGTTAGCGGATTCTTAGAGGTTCTTGTAGCTTACTTGCAAGTTATCGTCGTCGAAGCCTCGATTTTTTTTAGGTTGCCTCCAACATTATTACCTGAGTAATTATGAACTGGATTAAGAATATTGAAAATTCTAAAATTTATGATGCAGGATAAAGTGAATTTATTTCCAATTTTTAGTCAGATTCCATTAAAGAAAATATTCAATATGTATATGATTCCTCGTTTTATTCTTAATAATAACTAACTTAATCTATTTTTTCTTCAAAGCAACAATAACATAATCCAAAAAAGGTGCAATTTTTGATTCTCTAAAAACTCTTTTGAATTCATCATGAATTTCATCATTCAAATGAGACTTTCCAAATTGAGTCAGCTTTTCGCTAATCATTCTATCAATCAGTGCATTATTACACCCATAAAAACCCTCGATATATTTCTCATTATTTTTATCGTTCAAATATTGTAAATAATGAGGACTAATAGATTTACAATACCGATAATCAATAATTTCGACTTGATCAGAAACTGAATCTAAAATAACATCGTACTCATTTTGGTTCAAAGCGTATATATTACAACAAAATGAAAGAAACTCATCTTTTGTCAGTAATCCTTTTTGCAAGCAGTTCAAAAATGCTTCATCGGTCAGACTTATAAATGTAGGAATATCTGTCACTTTTGCTATACTCATCATAAATAAGTAACCTCCTGAAGTTAATTCTTTTAATCGTAAATTTATCAGATGTTTCATATCTAAGAACCCTTGCTTTTGAATTTCTGAATGATAATATTTGAACTCATTTGGTTGGCGCTCTGGAATTTTTGATAAGTAATGGAAACTATAAGCTGAATAACAAACGTCTAGTGAATTATCCTCGAATAGCTGGTTATAAAATGATTTACCAATGATTCTTGGATACACAAATGGGAATTTAAGATAGGAGTCTGGGGATGAAATAAGAGCTTGGAAAAAGTTATTCCAATTATTCTCTGGTAAGTCACAATGATTCATAATAATTGAAAAGTCACTTGGGACTTGAGATGAGAACTTTGAAAATAAATTACCAAAAAATTTGATTGAGTTTGCACCTTCTGATGATCCAAAATCAGCGATTTTTGTAATTTTCTTGTCAAATGCTGGCTCTATAACTTTTGAAAATTGATCAAACCAAATCATATTTTCAACTTGTTGCCAATATGAGTGCTGATTATAGTTCTTAAGCGCAAGTCTTTGAAATGCCATTTATATATTCAAATAATTTTTATTTAAATTCCCTTTCGGTCAGGATTTTTAATAATAAACATATCTGAATAATTATACAACTTTTTTAGGAAATTTTGTTAATAATTAGCTAATAATATTTACTCTGTTTAAAAATATTGAGCATTTGAAATTACTTCATATAACCAAATCAGTATAGATTTGATTATCTTTAAATTACAAATCCAAATACCTTAATCAATAGATTACTTCAAAGAAGAAGTGTTTTATGAAATCACTACAAAACTATAAAAAGCAAAGAGATTTGTTTTGAAAGAAAATAATTTTAGAATTCTAAACAAATATATCCTTTAAGCAATTGCTGCAAGAATGTCTGAGTCTTTCTAATCAAAATTCATAAAGTAGAAATAGGATGCATTTTGACACAAATTCTTCCAAATTCATTTCTATTCAAGTGTTTTGGTTTCTTATATAAGTTGAAGTGGAGGATACTAAACAACAGAATAGCCAAACTTTTACCTGTTGAGTATTTGGCTTTATTTTATTCTTGTAATAGGAGATAGTCCTCATATACCTATCACTTAAATTTTCATATGATTATCAAAATTTCAATGACTTAAAAACGATAAAGCCATCAGACAGCCTTTAAAAATATGATAAAGTCATCCCCAATTCAATTCCAAGTCGAAAAATTTAAATCTCATAGAAAATACATCAAAATTTATAATTTCAATGTAAATTCCTATATATAATGGAATTTGAGATTTCTTTAACTATGTTCATTTCGAATTTCAAGAACATATAGATTATTTAAATTCAATTTTAAACAAGAAGAACACAAAAAATACTCAAAAATATATACTTTGAATCAGTGCAGGACTATAAAAATTTTAAACTAAAAAGATACCTGAGGCAAAAGAATTATATCACCAGATATGGTAATATTCAAAATTATATACAGGATCCATTTGACAACAGTGAGATATTGGTTAATACTGTATACAAAGAATATATCATATTTATATAAAAGGAATAAACGCCAAATGTTAGGTGGTGTTTTCTGCAGTATTTTATTAATAGAGGATAAGTATAAAATGGGTTAAATCCAATAGCCATCAATATTAATAAAATTAATATATTTATACAAAATAGTCTGACATATGATGAAAATAAGTCTTAAAATCAATGAAATTTTTAAGTTGATAACTTGAATCTTAATTTCACTCGTTGAAAGTTTAATTCAAACTTTCACATTAATTTTATTCAATTAACTTATTGTATTAATTGTTAAAATGATTATATATTCACAATTTTTAGTCCAATCTATCAAAGAAGATATTCAATATTTTTACAATTTCGATTATCATTCTCAATAGTTAACTAACTAAACTACTTTTTCTTTAAGGCAAGAACAACATATTCATAAAAAGGCGCAATTTTAGATTCTCTAAAAACTCTTTTGAACTCATCATGAATTTCATCACTCAGATGAGACTTTCCAAATTGAGCTAGCTGTTCAGAAAGCATTCTATCAATAAGTACTTTATTAAACCCATAAAGGCTTTCGATATACTTCTCATGATTTTTATCGTTCAAATATTGTAAATAATAAGGACTGAGAGTTTTACAGAACCGATATTCCAAAACTTCTACTTTATCAGAAATTGAATCTATAACAATATCGAACTCATTTTGGTTCAAAACGTAAAAATTGCAACACATTGAAAGACACTCTTCTTTTGTAAGTAACCCTTTATGAGTACAATTCAACAATGCTTCATCGGTCAGACTTACATATGAAGGAATATCAGTCACTTTTGCTAGACACATCATAAAAAAGTATCCTCCTGGAGTTAATTCTTTTAATCGTAAATTCATCAAATTTTTCATATCTTGAATCCCTTGTTTTTGGATTCCTGAATAATAATAATTTACATCATTTGGTTGGCGCTCTGGAATTTTTGATAAGTAGTGGAAACTAAAGGCTGCAAAACCAACGTCAAGGGAATTATCTTCGAATAGCTGGTTGTAGAATGACCTACCAATTATTCTTGGATAAACAAATGGGAATTTTTGATAGGAGTCTGGGGATGAATTGAGAGTTTGGAAAAAATTATTCCAGTTATTCTCTGGTAAGTCACAATGGGTTATCATAACTGAATAGTCATTCGGTCTTTGGGAAAAGTACTTTGAAAATAAAGTACCAAAAAATTTGATTGAATTTGCACCTTCTGATGACCCAAAATCTGCAATTTTGGTTGTTTTCTTGTGAAATGCTGGCTCTGTAATAGTAGCAAAATGATCAAGCCAAAGCATATTCTCAACTTGTTGCCAGTATGAGTGTTGGTTATAGTTTTTAAGCGCAAGCCTTTGAAATGCCATTTATGTGTCTAAGTTTATTTTCAATTTTTTTCCTTTTCGCTCAGGATTTGAATATAAAAAACATTTTGAATAATTAACATGTTTTAGGAGATTTTGTTAATAATGCTGATTATGTTACCTGCTGATGAAGTATTACTGATACTTAGTGCTAATTATAAGTTTTAAGTGTAATCTTTACAAATTCAATTTATGTATTAAAGATAATTTTTCATTTTTTTTCCCTTTCGGTCAGGATTTTTATATAAAAAAAATGTCTGAATATTTACATATTATTAGGAAATTTTCTTAATACTACTGATTATGTTTACCCTGTTGATAAAGTATTGATGATACTTCGAAATTAGCTTTTTTAACATCTAATTCATTAATTATGGTATTTTTATACGAATCTTAGAATATATTCAATATATTCTTATTGGGTATTTGAAGTGTTTTTATGAATATGCATGCTTTATACAATGGTTTAAATATTTGAATAAAAATTCGATTTATATAGTTTGAGATGATAATTTTAGTATGGATCTATTATAAAACAATTGTATAAATATATTTTTTAAATTTGGCTAAGAATCTTGATTGATGCAAACAGAAAAGATATTGAAATTATAAGAGGTTTATTAGTTAGAATATTTAATTATAGGTCCTTCTATCAAAATATTGAAAACATTTTTATACTGGTCAAATGAATTTTTAGTCCAATCCCATCAAAGAAGATATTCAATATGTTTGCGATTTCATTTATAATTGTTAATAGCTAACTAACTAAACTACTTTTTCTTCAAGGCAAGAACGACATAATCACAAAAAGGCACAACTTTCGATTCTCTAAAAACTCTTTTGAATTCATCATGAATTTCATCACTTAGGTGAGACTTTCCAAATCGAGCTAGCTTTTCAGTGAGCATTCTATCAATAAATGCATTATTAAACCCATAAATACCTTCAATATACTTCTCATGATTTTTATCGTTCAAATAATGTAAATAATAAGGGCTAAGACTTTTACAGAACCGATATAACATAACTTCTACTTGATCAGAAAATGAATCTAAAACAATATTGAACTCATTTTGGTTCAAAGCGTAAAAATTGCAACACATTGAAAGACACTCTTCTTTTGTCAGTAATCCTTTACGAGTACAATTTAAAAATACTTCATCGGTCATAGTTACATATGAAGGAATATCAGTCACTTTTGCTAGACATATCATAAAAAAGTATCCTCCTGGAGTTAATTCTTTTAATCGTAAATTCATCAAATTTTTCATATCTTGAATCCCTTGATTTTGGATACTTTGATAGTAATAACTATGCTCATTCGGTTGACGCTCTGGAATTTTTGATAAGTAATGGAAACTAAAGGCTGAAAAACCAATGTCAAGGGAATTATCTTCGAATAGCTGGTTGTAGAATGACCTACCAATAATTCTTGGATTAACAAATGGGAATTTTTGATAGGAGTCCGGGGATGAATTGAGAGCTTGGAAAAAGTTATTCCAATTATTCTCTGGTAAGTCACAATGGGTTATTATAGCTGAATAGTCACTCGGTCTTTGGGAATAGTACTTTGAAAATAAAGTACCAAAAAATTTGATTGAATTTGCACCTTCTGATGACCCAAAATCTGCAATTTTGGTTGTTTTCTTGTGAAAAGCTGGCTCTGTAACAGCTGCAAATTGATCAAGCCAAAGCATATT
>RSEH01000461.1:0-14888 GCA_006503475.1 Stentor roeselii | reverse complement strand
ATAAATGATATGAGAAAATATGCTTTTCAGTTTTGCTACTATTATAAAACATCTTACAAAGGAAAAGCTCATCAAGTTCAGATTGGTAATAATGATCACTGCATAGAAGACGAGATATAAAATCACATTTTCTATCTTTCCATTAATATAGTCAATAATGTATCTTAAAAGAATGCAGTTCAAAAGTCCTAAGTTGTAACTCATTGCTCCTGGAATAACTGCGATAATGAATTCTTTCTTTAGACATCTCCATACTGCAAAGAAAATGTTTGGATTTAGAGAATTTTTCATTGATTCCCATTCCCTTTTTACGTCTTCGATGTTTTGGCTGTAGTCCAAGCGGTTGGGTAGGTCGAATATGTTTTCTTCTGTTGCCTCTGTTGTTCTATAAAAGCGAACTAGGGGAAAGATCCAGGTAAAGAGCTGGTCTTGGATAAAATTTGAATTATCGTAAGGAAAGTTCACCCTGGAATCGAGCCTTCTTGACATTTATTATGGTTGAAAATGAAAGATTTATTTAAAGATTGTGTTTAAATATAAGAAAAATTATTAGTTTGAGCAAAGAATAAAACTTTCTAATTATTGATTAAGCTTCTAAGTAAACCTTTGCTAATCGTTTTAGTCATTTATGCAGACCTGGTTGAATAATCTAAGTAAACCTTAGCTAATCCTTTTAGTCATTTTTGCAGACCTTGTTGAATAATCTAATTTTTCCCTTCGAAACTATTGTTCAAGTGGGTTGTTTTAGGTAAAATAGAATATAATAAAACTTCTATTCTGGCAAAAAGTTTGATATCACCTGAAGTATGTACTTTGGGCCTTATTAGTTGTACCAGTACAAAGTATAAATGACAAGAAAAGATTTTTTCGATCTAATATGTTTAAGCTTCCTGAATTTAATTATTATTGACTATTGAACTAAGTGTTTAAGTAGGAAAATATTTAAAGTTAGTTTATTGATGTACTCTGCTTATTCCTTTCAAAAGATTAGTTGAATTATATCATATTTAATCGTACTTATTTTCTTTTTTTCCATTTATATTTAAACTTATAATTCTTATAATCCTAATACATAATTTCCTAAAATTGTCTTGATATTGATTATATAACCTGAAAAAAAAAAAATCTAGATGATCCCTTGTCATCAACTATATAAAAATTACAGAAAAAACAAGAAATTCCTAATCCATCAAGAATCTCTCAAATTTTTTCTTATTCATCATACAAAATCTTAATCAGAGAAATATTCATCCTAAGATAAAATATTTTTCAATCAAATTAAAATTTAGATAGAAATGAAGACATTTATATTATAATTTTTTCGTAAGGGTTTTTTTTACTTTTAAGTCTGACAATCCTAATATACATAAATTCCTGAAATTATCTTTATATTGATTATATCTTAAATAAATAAGCTAGATGATCCCTTCTCAGACTGAATAAACTTTACAAAAAAAGTAAATTCTTAATCAATTTAAGAATTTCTAAAATTTTCTGTGATTGAGTAAACCAAAGGGCTTGGCGAGAGAAATTTTTAAAAAACGTTAGTCCAATCAATTTCAAATTTAACCAAAATGTAAATATTTATATGAAATATTTTTTTGGATAATTTTAGAATAGTTTTTCACAAAAACTCTTAAGTAAACAAATATATTAATAAATTTTACTCTTACTTATCTTTTAGATTATTGAAGATTAAAAATTTGTTTCAACTAGCCTAAGGCAAAGTTTTTTCTAACCTAATTCAAAGTTCTTCTAATCAAGATCTTATGTGATTGCACATTCTAAATTAAATAGTTTCCATGATTATTATCATCAAAAATATAGATAATTTTATGAGTAGATCTAAGTAATATTCAAACCTGCATAAAAGGATTATAATAAAAATATTCCTTCAGATACTTCGAAAAAGGTTTTGAGTTTTAAAGCCTTTCTAAAGAACATAAAAAATTTAAATCACCCACTCTGATAAGAACTTGCGATAAATAAATAGAAAAATTCGAACCATAAAATTTTTCCTTTCAATAAGTAGTTCATACTCACATCGGGAATCCTTACATTTAAGTACAGCAGCCTTTAACATGGATAAGACAGGTACTGAGCCTGTTATTTTATCCCCAACTGTTAGACTGTCTAAATATCTTCTATTTACTGACAGATATCATTGAAAGATTTTAATATATTTTATCCAAGGTTTAAAAAGAACTAAGTGCTTTTTCGATATTCAAGGTCTTTGAGTTGTCAGAGAAAGCAGCTCAAGTCCATAGTGATGCAAAACTTTTTAGATGTATATCGAAAATATATGGCTTGATAATTGAGCGGGTTCACTGATTAATACATTGCTATCTTCATTAATGAATCCCTATCACAGAATTTTTTTATACTGGATAGATTTTAAAACTAAAAGGAGCAGTAATACTTGAGGAAAACTCTGGGAATTTGAATATTTCAATAAAAGAAATGAATATTGCTCTTGACAGCATGAATTAGGAATTAATGTAAAATCCTTAGTTATTATCAATCCAGGAAACGGAATAGTCAATTGTTATCCTTGGATGATATAAAATAATTTGTATAATACGAATACAATAATAAACTCGTTATCTTGGAAGTTCAGGCACCAAGACAATATCTACACTATCAAAAAAAGTTCCACTCATTCATTAAATAGTAAAAAATATGTAATTGTATTAAGAGGATTTTCATTTCACAGCATTAAAAAGGCTTTTTTGGTAAATGTGAACTCGGTTCAGCATACATAGAATTAATTAAGATTGATCAATTTGTTAAAATTGAAAAATTTTTATGGAAATATTGAAATACCAGTCGTTTTTCAAGATAGTTTTAGTCTGTTAAATTTTATATGTTTATTGAAAGAAAAGGAAAGAGATAATTATTAAGAATAATTACACTCTATTCCAGTTTTTATCTAACAATTGTTGCAGGTTGACATAAGGCGAATTCAAAGATTCAAGGATAATGCCAAATCTAAATCAAAATTTTCGTAAACCTAAAATCGATGATTCCTTTGATTTAGGGAACTTAGAGAGCCTAATGATAAATAAGTCCTGGATTCCGTAATTATATCTAATAATCTTCATTTACAGTGGAAAATTTCAATCAAAATTGTAAAGCCAAGTTAATGATGAGATTAGAAATTATGATTCATATAAATTAGCTTAGAAAGCCACTAAAATATTATCTAAGAGTTCTTTAATGACATGAGATATTACTTAGGTTTAAGTGTTGCCTTTAGTTAAAAAAAATCAATATGAAGGGTTTTAAGTATCTCTAATCATAATTAGAAACTGGATTTTCAAGCATTTTGTGAAGTACTTAGGTTGTTATTTCATATTTCGTTTAAAAATTTAAGCTTGAAAACATCATCAAAGTTACCTGAAGTAATTAAAGAACTAGAACTATATGGGTAAATTCATTGGAAAGTCACTAGTCGATAGTACTTTTAAACTTACTTTATAGATAAACATTATTTATTGTTTTGAAGGGAAAGTAGTAAGATTAATGAAAGAACTTATATTAAATCTTACAATAATCTAAATTATTGAATGAGGTATAAGATTTAGAGAATCTTTTAATTAAAGAATGATTTTTTATAGATGATAATTCTAAAGAATGATTTATTATAGATGATAATCTCTAAATTATTTAGTGTAAAGATAAATAGTTATGTCAAATATTTAGAACTAGTGTTTCTCTTGACTTAATAATTATCATCTATTAAATTTACCTAAAATAATTGCAACTAATATTGGCTAGAAAATTATAAAGAGATTAGTAAATTAATAAATTTTATAAAGAGCAAAGTAATTCATTCGATTTAAAATATTATATTTAAAATTTTCATCAAATATTTATCATCATTCTATTGATTTCTTTTCAATTCAATGATTCACGATTGATACCCTTGTCCGTATTAGATCAAAGCATACTTATTTGAATTTTTATCAATTATATATTCAAAATAATTTAAATTTCAATAAGAATTCACAAATAAATGTGTATAGAACTCAGTACCCCAGTGTAAAAATATTTAGATAAGCTTATCTTAATAAGAAAAGTATAAAATCAATAAATTTATCTAAAAATTAGAATTTCACTAGTCTAAACATTTATATAAACAATCACTCTGATGCTGATTTAAATTATAGAAACTTGATGATATATATTAATGAATAGATTGTATTGATGCTTTTAAAATTTAGCTAATAAATATAGCTTAGGATATTTGAAAAATATTTTCAAACTTTTATTGAAATAACTGAAGGAGGATATCATTTATATAAGAGTTTATTGAATGATCCATAATTCATTGAATTGATTTTGAAATTGATATGAAAATAATATGATAAATTAGCTTAGCTTAGTATAAATTTAGAGATTAAAAACTAGTGTTGTTTGTTTGAAAAATATATCATTTAAAGGAATTGTTGATATTTTTAGCACGGTAGACTGATCATGAGATTTCTAGTATGCAGTTTAAAAATATAAATAAACTTAATTAAATCTATTAGAATAATCTTTATAAAGTCAAGAATTAGTTGCTATTAAACATAAATAAAGAAGATAGTAATCTATATCATGTTAAAGAATTAAACATGAATTAAATTATTGTTTCAAAAGCTCTGATCTTATCAAATATTCAAGCTAAACTCAGAGTCTTAACCTAAAAAAAAACAAAGGCTCAAAGAAAAATATGCTTTATCATCTCTAACTCAAGCTATAATATTTAAATTATAAATGCCCAGGTAATATAATCAACTGTATTAGAGATCATCGATATAAATCCTTTCACATCCAACAAATCCTTAACTTATCTAGCAATGAATACCATCTGAAATCACTAAAAACTTATCAATATTCGCATAGATTTGGAAGTGTGGAAGATATATTGGCCCATCTACATAAAATATAATCATTCTTCTTACTTCCTTGTGTGTAAAACAAGAGATGACAATATTATTTCCATAAATAACACTCTGTTTTACGGTATTTAACCTCATTCGTTATAGAGAATAATATAAAGATTAAGAAAGTGATCAGAAATAATACAATATCAAAGATTTAAATTAATCAGTATTGATAAGCTAAGAAAGTGCAAATATTTTCTATAGTTGGGAATTATTTCGAATAAGGTTTGCAATTTTTTTAATTTTTAGCGATCTCCACAGAAAATTTTTTGAAATGTGGAACAGCCCGATATTTAAGTTATAAAGGATAAAAATTATGTGAAGCATATAATTTTATTCAGTAGGGAGACCATTATTAGAGATTCAATTATTTTCGGGTTTCGAGAGGAAAATCAGTTGAAAAACATTTATCAAAAATGGTACTTTCAAAGATATATTTGATTAGAATTTTTATATTGATTCAGTATATTTTAATCTAAAGCTAATGAATTTGAATTATTTTCTAATCACAAAAATTAGAAATTTGAAATTTATTCAATTGCCCATAGAAAATTCAAGTGTAAAATACTTTCGAAGTTCCAATTGAAGAAATAATTATTTCGAGATAATAAATCATATTATTTTGAGTATCTCGCGATTCACTCATAAATAAGATTTTCAAAATTCTTCTCTCATAAATAACGAAAAAATTATAGTCTTTTAAAATATTGAAAATTATGATTGATATAAAACATTTGAAATGTAAAATTTTAATAGTAAATAAGGCATTTAGACATTATTTGCAAGAAAATTTTCTATTTAGAATATTATGAGAAGATTTAGAAAATAATTGTGAAACGACTAATCATATCTAAGAAAATGATAATGGAAATCGCAAGATAAACTAGATCTTTAGTACGGCGTGCATATTATTTTCATTTATTAATATATTTACCAACCGACATTTCAATAAGCACTCTTATTTTATAACTATTAAATTAATAAAGATATGAAAGCAATTCCAAATAATAAAGAAATATTAATTTCTAGTAGATCCGGAAAGAATAAATCGATAAAATATTTATTATTTGAATCTTT
This sequence comes from Stentor roeselii, assembly GCA_006503475.1. Lineage (NCBI taxonomy): Eukaryota > Ciliophora > Heterotrichea > Heterotrichida > Stentoridae > Stentor > Stentor roeselii. The sequence goes on along the minus strand of RSEH01000461.1, from coordinate 8,883 downwards.
TTGATAATAAAGCATGAGCCAATTTCATTTTTAACTGGTGCCATTATCAAAATAACTATTATTATATATTTTTGTAAATATATTTACTTATGTTTCATTATTTAATAAGCCGATAATCAATAGATCACTCTAAGAGAGTAATAGCTGTAATCAGGCATTAAAAAAAGGTTGTCATTATGAATCGAAAAATTTCATCATGATGAATATTTGTTCTGAAAAGATTGCAAAATACTAAGAACAATAAAAAATATTCACTGGTACATAAATCATTTTTAAGGATGCAAATTTGACATCGTATTTATGGTAAGCATTGATTTAAAAAATAAGTAATTCTAATCATTCCATATTTCATTCATCCACCTCAAGTATTATTTCATCCTTTTAAAATTTATTCAAATCTAATCTCTATCAATGAGCTTTTCTAAACAACTCATTTTATACTTTCAATTACAAGAATAACTAAAATTATGTGATGATATGGTTAATGCTACTTTATTATCTTGATTCTAATACTATTGATTAGAAATTCTGATATTATATCAAATAAATAATTTTCATTTATTTCTAGGTCTAATTTTATGAAACTTAGTGAGTAAGATAACATATGAATGAGAAAGCGATTCTTTGATTATCAACAAAGAAATAAATAATTATCAATTATCTTGTTCAATAATTAATACTATTCAATTATTCTACTTAATAAATCATAAAATCTGTGGATTCTTTAGGTTGTTTTCAATCGAATACGATTTATTAATATAATGCTGATCTATTATATATTTAAGTGTTTCATGCTTTTTTCTTATTCTTGCTTTGATTTCACTATTTAATCAAAAAGATTTAGTTGATTCCAGGAATTAGAGAACCAAAAAATTTACCGAAGATGTGAAATGCTTATATATATAACAAAATTATTTAAAGTCAAGGATAAACTATTACATGAAGGAGAGTATCCTATTATAGCAAATGTTTAGATTAAGATAAGATAATAAGTCTCTATACTACCCCAAATTTTGTATATGTTTGAATATCCTTTGATTTCATCTAAACTTATTTCATCAAAATTTTGTATATTTTATGCCTTTAAAAATGGATTAAGTACTTCAATCTTGTATCAAAAGCCAAGTTTTTAGTAATATTATTATGAATTAATTGATAGAATCTTTCGATTAACCATTATCTGGTTGAATTCAGGGCTTTTGTTTTTTCGTTAATTTTTGTATGATTATTTATGGGTTAAGAACGATCAAGCTAGTGTAATTTAGATCTAATATTCTTTAATTAAGTATATCTAGACGATTAAAGGGTTTAAGTATTCATATAAAACTTAAAATATGTGCAAATTTGTTTTTATGCTTAAATTCTCTAGAAATTCTTCTTTCTAAATCAAAGTATTAAGTTTCCTAAACTTAATTTTATTTAGCATTAAAAAAGATATATCATATACAGTCAGCTATCTCTATTAATATCATTTAAGAGAAAATTATTTAAGAAATAGGTAAACATCAGCAAGATAATATATCATCAGACCTTTTGATTGAAAAAGAAAAACCGTCTTGCACCATTATATATTATTCATAACTACCATCTAATATAATGAAAGTTTTCTTGACGATATATTATATAATAATTTCATAGAATCTTTGAGCACGGCAATCTCTAATCAAAACTTCTATCATAATTAATAATTCACCAAAATTTAAATTACACTTTGATTATCACTGGACAACTTAGAGATTGATATACTTATTGAATCTTCTTAATGTATTATCTATATATTTCTGCTAAATTAAACAAGAAAAATATATATTATGTTCAAGAAATGAAGCATAAAATGATATTTGTAGCGTGCCTAGATTAGAACCAGGAAGAAATAATTGTATTAATCATCAATCAAATATAAAAATATCGACGTTCTTATCAGTGAATCAATTAAATTCAGTGATTCTTTCTAATAACTAATACAATTTTTTGATTTTATTTTTTGCATGATGATTCTTAAGATGGTATTCTATTGAATTGCTAATTAATATAATAGCTATAAGCTGTCTATTTATGTATATTGAAGATTTCCCTACTTTTCTTATACTTGTTTAGGTTTACGATGATAATTTGAAAAATATGAAAATGGTGAGCGAATTGAAAAGATGATTTGAAAACCTTTTTACCAAAATTTCAATTTTTTCAATAATTAATTTAGATGAGACTTTAATCGAAGGGCATTGATTTCACGTATTGCAAGAACTATGATTATATATAATCAAAATTAAAAATCACCTAATGAATATTTAAAGTTATTCTATATAAAAATTCAAATAATTCATTTTTGAGACTTATAAAAAACGAAAAAACATATTTCTGATATTCAAAAATAGTTATAATTAAATATGAGAAAACTACTATCCAGATGCTTATCTCAAAGTGAGAAGCAGAAAATATCAAGTCTTCAAGATCTTGACCTTTGCTGTAAAAAATATGAGGATTTCGTCTCTAATCTCGGAAATTTATATCCAGGGTTTCTGGATACTGAATACATGGAATGGCTGTCTAAAGTGCGCAAGCTACCGTCAAAAGTTCTTGAACCCGAGCACAAAATAGACTATTCTCCCGTTCACAACTCAACATGGACAACCATTTACAAACCACTTATTAAGCTCCATTATAAGTTCGCCTGCGAAGAACATAACAGACAACTATCAGAACTCGAAATGCTAAAATTGTTTAATTCTTCAGAGATTCCGCAGTTTAGTGACATAAATAAGTACCTAAAGTCGAAAACAGGGTTTAGACTGGTTAATATTGGAGGAATGATCAATTCGAGAACATTTTTATGTGGGCTGGCTTTTGGAATTTTTTATGCAACTCAATTTATCAGACATACTTCAGTTCCTTTCTACTCACCTGAGCCTGATCTTGTTCATGATTTTTTGGGACATGTTCCTATGTTGGCAAATCAAGATTTGGCTAATTTTTCCAGGGCTATCGGTAAATTGTCCTTGGACGCCGATGATAAAACTATTGAAAAAATTGCAAAGATTTACTTCTTCATTATCGAATTCGGCATTGTAGGTGACAAAATTTTAGGGGCAGGGATTCTTGGAAGCTGTAAAGAAATCGAAAGAGTAAAAAGTCAAGAAGCAGTGATCGAGAAATATGATTTAGAAAAACTACTTCAAAAGAAGCTAATTTTGTCTGAATACCAACCAAGTTACATGGATATAGGAAGTATTGATGCGCTACCTGGGATCATTCAAGAATTTTATTCAAAGTTTTATTAAATAACTATTAAATACGTGGAATTGCATAATTTATGAATTACTCGAATGATCAAAGAGTTTTTAGTAATCAAATCATTAAGAAAAGTTAGTTTTGGGTCGAATTCAGATTTTCGTTTTTTGTCAGTGATTTTTTTATGAGAGCTACAAGCCCGAGGATGATCAAGCTGGCTTATTTTCACATAATTTCAAGTAAATGTTGAAAAATTAGAAGTTTTGAGGGCTTATAGTGTACTTATAAGTTGAATAAATCAATTTGAAAAATGGAAGAATACTTCCATGTACGCTATTCTAAAGTATTTATGAAGTCGGTTGTTTAAAATAATTTACTAGAAATCAGAGTAAATAGTGCCCTAATATTTATTTAATCTAAGATAATATTTATTTAATCTAAGATAATATTTATGCATAGTAAGTCTATTGAATATATAAAATAGTGTATTCGAGGAATATTATAACAAAATTAGTCTAAAATTACCTAAATATAGTATTTGATATTTGAAAAACCTCTTAAGTTTAAAGTGTGTATTTTTTGGACTTTGAAAAATGGATCAAAGTAATAATTTTTTTTTTTCAGTCCTGCATTGAAAGTCAGGTTTTTAGTGATATATCGTGACTAAATTGATAGAAACTTCGTAAAAACGTATCTTAATTGATTTGGGATTTTTCGTTTTTTTCGGAGTTTTTTCCTGTGATTCCCTAAGTGTCAAGAATGATCAAGGCAGTGTAATTTCGGATTGTTTTATTTTATTTGAGAATATTAAGCTAATTTTAGGGTTCGTATGCTTATATAAAAAAGCTTAAAATAATGGAAAAATGTATTTTTTGCTTAAATTTTCCAAAAATTTTCGTTTTTTAAGTCAAGTCAAACTAATCAGTTCCCTAACTAAATTTCCTAACCTCTAAGAATCATCTATGAATAAAAAAAAATTCCTAATAACGATCAAGAAATACTTTCATAAATTCATATCAAATAAAATAAGTAATGATGGCAAGGTTTTTCTCCTCTACAACAAGGTTCATGAGTAAAACATATTCAAAACCTCATCAACCTGCTTCAGTAACTCTCTCTTCCTCAGACCCATCTAAGATTCAAGAAGAATCTTTTACACCTTTTAAACCTCCCCAAAAAAATTCATTAAGTTCATCCACAGAACATCAAATATGGTTTCCGAGGTGTTTAGAAGATTTAACAAAAATCCCCAAATATGTTCTACATGCAAATAAAGAGTTAATTAGTGATCATCCAGGTTTTTCTGATCCTATTTATGTACAACGTAGAAGACATATTTCAGAAATCGCAGAAAATTTCTCAGTACTCACAGAAGAAGTACCTATAGTTGATTATTCAAAGACTGAAAATGAAACCTGGTCATCTGCATATGATGTTTTAACAGGTTTTCACAAAACCTACGCATGTGACGAGTATCTTCAAAACTTCGAAAGGCTTAAAAACGATTATGGGTTGACCCGTGAAAGAATTCCTCAACTTCAAGAACTAAACGAATACCTTAAATTAACAACAGGTTTCAGAATTATTCCTATTGCTGGGATGTTGAGTAAAAGAGACTTTTTAAGTTTTTTGGCTTTTAAAATATTTAGCGCGACTCAATACATTCGTCATCATTCAGATCCGCTTTATTCACCTGAGCCTGATTTGGTCCATGAAGTTTTAGGCCATGCTCCGATGTTGGCCGATAAAGATTTTGCTGAATTTTCTCAAATAATTGGCTTGGCCTCACTTGGAGCTAGTGATCATGATATTGATAGACTTGGACTATGTTATATATTTTGTGTTGAATTCGGAATTCTTTTCGAAAAAAATTCTAAATACTTTGGAGCCGCTATTTTAAGTTCTGCTACTGAATTGATGAATATTCTTAAAGGCAAGCCGAATTTCCATTATTTCTTACCTGAAGAAGCTTGCAAGTATCATAGCCCGCTTAGTGATCTTCAGACTGACCTGTTCTGGAATCACAGTATTGCTGATGCTAAAGAAAAAATGATAAAATTCGTTAATTCTTTTGAAAGAGGATTCAAAACTAGTTATGATGATATAAAAAAAGAAGTCATAGTCAAGAGTCTATAAGTTAGTTAGTAGTTAAGTTATATTTATATATTATATAGAATGAAATTTTAAGTTGATGATTACTCCATTCTATTTTCTCTCAGAAGACAACTTCCAAATTTTTTCAGTTTCGGAATAGTTATAGATATTTTGAACACCTTTTGAAGTAGCCTAAAATAAAAATGAAATTCGATATCGACCTTTAATCATCTATTTATAGTCCATACAATAACCTAAAATCTAATCAATTCTTAATCTTTATACTTTTCATGAAATTCATCATTGAACACATTAAATTTTTCTAATACTCCCCTAATCTTTTCTTCAGGAGGTAAAAGAGTGATCCTAAAATGCGCAGTTCCATCTTTTTGTCCAAAGCTTGATCCCGGTATAATAACAATTCCAGTATTTTTAAGGCATTCCATAGCATAAAAGCAATCGACATGCATACCTATCATTTCAGCTTCTTTCCAAGACTTTTCTGAAAATTTAACTAATGGCATGGCATAAAGTGCTCCTTCAATAGAACAACACTGAATATTTTTCATTTTATTAAACATCTCATGCATAATAATTGCTTTTCTGTGAAGACCTTCAAGAATTTTATTTTTTTCAGATATGAATAAATTATAGCTTGGACTTCCTTCTGTCGGTGGTTCGAGTGCAAGACTAAAAGCAATTTGCCCTAGGGTGTTATTTCCCATATTAACATTTATAATTTTTCTTATTTCAGTTTTCACAGATTGATCAAAGTTGCTCAATTCCATGTAAGCTGACCGAAGTCCACATTCACCAAAAAAGCCTTTTGAGATACTGTGAAATGAAAAAACTTCTTGATCGACTTTCAGACTTTTTACTACTTTACTGAATGAATGGAACTTTTTATTGTCTGTGTAGATATTGTCTTGATAAACCTCGTCTGCCAAGATAACAAGTCGATTATTATATGCAAATTCTATGATCTGCTTTATACTTTCCAAAGATAACACCTGACCGTTAGGGTTTCCTGGATTGATAATAACTAAGGATTTTACATTGATCCCTTTATTTCGTGCCTGGTCAAGAGCGACTTGCATTTCTTGTGTCGAGATGCTCCATTTATCAGAGGACTCCTCAATGTAATATTTCACTGGAGTTCCTCCTAGTTTTGTAATCAATGAAGTGTATAAAGGAAATTCTGGAATAGGGATCATGATTCCATCAGAAGGATATTCAATAAAGCAAGATAAAGCAGTATTAATCAGTGGACCCGCTCCATTATCTAGCCAGATGTTTTCAATATCGGGCTCAGATGTTTCATCTCGTCGAGCAATAAACCTGGAGATTGTTTCTCTGACAACTTGAAGACCTTGACTATCACTATAAGAGCCTACTCCACCTTTAACCCTGGATAAAATATATTTAGACCTTTCTATGATATCTTGAGGATAAAGGGAAGATATATTGGGCAGATTGAATAGTTCAGGATATGTTACTAGACTTACTCCTTGTCTTATCCATGTTAAAGGCTGCTGTCCTAAAATGTGAGGGTTACCGATGTGAGAGTGAATTAATTCTTGAAATGGAAGATTTTTCCCTGCTTGAATTTCTTTTTCGATATTTTTGATATTATCGACCAGTTCTCCTCGAAGTGAGTATTTTAAATTTTTTATGTTCTTTGGAATAGCCTCCACGGTCATAACTTTCTTTCGTAATAACTGAAGAAACATTTAAATATTATAAGGAATCCATTTATGCACCTTTTTTTGTGTTTTTCGTATAATTTTTTATATTTTGAAATTTTTATGATAATCATAATGAAGATTATTCAATTTAGAATGTAAATCAACTTAGATAATTTGAGAAAAACTTACTCTCCGGATCCAAACAATTGCAATTCTTTTGGTTTGAAAATAGGATTCTTTTATCTTGGATAATCTTAAAAAAGTAATAGTAGACTTTAATTATATATATGCTTTGTGTAGGTTAGTGTTTCTGATGAAAAATTATTTGACATGGTGTCTATGTTTTCAAGCGAATTTTAAATGGATTAGACTAATATGTTGAAATCAGCATGAAAATTTCTCTAGGCAAGGACTAGTATCATCTAAATCATAGAAAATTAGAGAGAATATATTGATTAGGAATTTAGCTTTTTTATAAATTTTAAATTTTTGTTTGGTTGATGAGCAGGGATCATCTAGTGAATTTATATCAGGTAATGAAATCAAAATCATTAAAATTTTAGAAATTTATATAAAGGATTTTAGAATGATAATAGTAAAATGCATTTCTAATTATACGTAAAAAATATGAAATATAAGTGTCTACATTTTTATTTGAAATTGAATATGGATTGAAATCATATGTTTTGGATTTTTGATGATTATTTCTCTCAATACGTGCTTCAAATATCTAAATCATAAAAAAATTTGAGAAATTCTATATAGATTAGAAATTTCGTTTTTTTCTGTTTTTTTTTTTTCGTTTAGTTGATGAGAAGGGATCATCTGGCTGATTTATATCAGGTAATCTAATCAAAATCAAGAAGATTTTTGGAATTTACGTGCATAGGTATTATTTGAATGATAAGTCTAAAAGATAAATGGAAAAAATAGTTCTAATACTTTATAAATAGTCTAATATCATCAAATAAGTCCTTTTTCAAGAATTACGCAGAGACACATGAATAAATTCATTTAAATATTTTTTCTTTGAAAACTTTGTTCTATTATAAATCTAAAAATCTTTCCTTATAATTTAAATTTATAGTTTAAATTGATCAATTGACTGATAAGAGATCAGAACATATACTTCGGTAATTTCAAATTTTTTTGGAATAAAAGTTTTATCATATTCAATTGGCCGAGTAAATTACCCGCAAAAGTGGAAACAACCACTTGAAAAATCTCTATTTGCAGAGATTTAACTTAAATGATTCAACCACGCTAGTATATTTTATTGAGATTTTGCTAAGGCTCCTTAGATAGCCTAATTTGGAAAATTATATATTTACTCTAAGAAATAATTTCGTTATAGTCAAAAGATGATTTAACTTTTCAACGAATATAAATGTCAAGAACCATCGATTCCACAGTGAACTTTCCTTATGATAATTCGAATTTTATCCAAGACCTGTTCTTTACATGGATCTTTCCCCTAGTTCGCTTTTACAGAAAAACAGAAGCAACAGAAGAAAACATATTCGACCTACCCAAACGCTTGGACTACAGCCAAAACATCGAAGATGTAAAAAGAGAATGGGAATCAGTTAAAAATTCACCGAATCCAAACATTTTCTTTGCAGTATGGAGATCTTAAAGGAAAGAATTCATAATCGCAGTTATTCCAGAAGCCATCAGCTACAACTTAGGACTTGCGACCTGCATTCTTTTAAAATACATAATTGACTAAGTGAATGGAAAGATAGACAATGTGATTTTATATCTCGTCTTATATGCAGTGATCATTATTACCAATCTGCACTTGATGAGCTTTTCTTTTGCGAGATGTTTTATAATAGTGGCGAAACTGAAAAGCATTTTTACTCAGATCATTTAT
>RSEH01000460.1:0-14883 GCA_006503475.1 Stentor roeselii | reverse complement strand
CAAACACTAGAAATAGGTTAAGCAAGGGTATTATTGTAATAAAGCAAACACAAAATAGCTAGATTACAAGAAGATTAATCAACCTTTGTGGGTAACGCCGAACCATATCCCTAAACTTTAACCTTAATTTTTTTTCTTCAAAAAAATGTATCTGGCTGACCAAAACTCAAATTTTTTTAAATTCGGTTCGGATTTGTTTACAGATATTTTTTCAATATTTAAATCAGAAATAGATAATTCAATCCAGTTTTCTATCTTAAGTGGTATATTTGAACCAAGGACTTCAGGTAAGTTTTCTGTATTGAATCACTTCATATACGATTCTATTTTTAATCCTAAAAATATTGAATTATATGGTATTACTGATTATGAACTTGAATCAATAATAGGAGAATGCAACCAAAATAATAAAAAGGAATTAGATGTAAAAAATGTCAAAGAAACAATAAAGAAATATTACAATTGTTATATTGGTTACGATGGTGATAATATTCATGAAACAAAACTTTTTAATCCCAGTTCAGTCATGATTGTCTTAATAATTTACTTACCACCAATAGTGACCCTTACTTGAATTACTGGTCAAGAATAGACTCTACTGAACTACTTGAAAATTCTTTAGCAGAATCAGAAGATAAAACAATTATTGACAATCTTATCTATTCCGAAAATCTAAATTTTACACCTGATGATTTCTTGTTCATTAGTTCAAATGATAAGCCATCTAATGCAAATAACAATTACTTTAAACCAAATATATTTGATAGAGAAAAATCCTTGTTGACTTACATGGTTGATGCAGGATACCTTTCAAGTGTCTCTAAAGGCTCCTCCGATTTTTATTTTTCTAATTTAGAAGTTTATGAAACGTTTTATAGTAAGATTGCACCTGTATGGATGCAAATAGCAAGACCTGATTTTAAACAGTGTGCTTTCACTGATGCCGAAATAGAAAACATAACCTTGTTTTGCGAATCGTTTCAGAATAAAGTTTTAAATCAATTTGAAATTAATAAGCCTGAAATTCTTTTCAAAAGTTTAGTCTACTATAGTTTGTTCACTCAAGGCAAACAAATAGAAAACTATTCAACTTGCATTAAGTTTCGATTTAAAGAAACTTTTATCAATTTAATGCTTATTCCAATTGAAAATCGAGCTGATTCTATTTATGTTATCGAATTTACGAAGGATGAATCAATAAGTCAAGAAAACAAAATTATTGAAAATATAAATGAAACTTATGCCTCTATTGCTTTGAATCTTATGAATGAAAACGCTCACATAAAAAAAATTATTCTTAGAGCTGTTTCATTTGTTCCTAAAGGGAAAACTTGGTCAATTTCAGCCAATGATCTTACATTTGATAAGCAAGGTTTAGTTCGGTAATAAATGATTTTAATAAAATTCTGAGAGAAAACTTATTAGAATATTTCAAGAAATTTAGTATCTAGAATAGTAATAATTAGGTTTAGTTTAGAATATTTGAAAAGAGTCAAAACATAAATTAATTTCTATTGCGTCTATAAATTATATTTCATATAAGAATAATGGTTAAATAAATAACGCAGAGGGAACTAAAATTAGGAAAAAATAGAAATAAATTAAAGTTAAAATAATTATTGGAGTTATAAATACTTGAAATTATGCATGATTCATTCATTAATTTTTTTAAACTTGCTATCATAGGGTTAACTCAATAACTTTATTTGGAGATATATTCATTATTAGAAAAATTTAGTTTGTATTACAATTTTTTTTAAGTATGATAGATTTAAAAACCTGATTATTGCTGATAGTTAGATTTATATTTAATCTATAATATTTAGTGTTTTTCAAATGAATATTTCCTAATAAATAAAAATTTCAATCTTATTCATAGTTTTATCATATTCAGTCTTAGCTAACTTCTTCTTAAATTGCAAAAATAATGTCACCATAATCATCATTAAGAACCTAAGACTGAATATTTGCTGAAATATAAAATTTCTGCGTTTTATTACTTTCGTTAAACTCAATTCAAAATTTAATATTTCAAAATGTATACCATCAATCAAGAATTGATATAAATTAACTATTAAATAGAATTATCAAGCAATTCATAGATGATAAATTAAGAAAGTATTGTTTTTTCTTCAATAATTCAAAAATTTTTTTTGTACCTGAATCAACAAACACTTTCACTTTGATGTACACACAGCTGATTATCCACAAGAATCACTCAATGTTTTATGTCGACCATGATTTATAAGCTATCCATACATTCAGAAATTTATTAATAGATAAATAATCAGTTCAATTGACTTTCATTTCTAGTCTTTCTCGCTAATTCACTCAACTCTTTAAACAAAGTAAATGAGAAATATATCAACAATCATTCTAAATAAAATATTAGAAATGAATATAAACCTTAAGCTCAGAATCAAAACCTACCATTATCAGATCCGGCCTTTAACTCAAAAAGTTCTTATAAATGTTCTAAAAAGAGTAAAAATACCCTTTCCAGACAAAGATCTTTACGAAAAATACTGCTGTGGCCACACAAATCGTTCAAAATTCTTCACTTTTCTGCTAAGTCTTTAAAGAATAGTAAGAAAATAGAATGTGATTTAAAAATTCATATGATGATAAAACTGTATTTTCGTTAATCCTGGAATCAGTCCAGTCAAGCATAAACCAAATAATTTTAATCAAGAATATTGTAAAAAAATAAAACATCGCCGTTTTCAACAACTTCATAGAACCTTGGAATGAAACAATCGAGAATTAAGAGTAAGAAAAAAAATCAAAAACATTAAAAGTTTTACAGTCGAAAAAGAAAGGCTTTAAAATAATAGGATAATTATTTTCGATGATAAATACTCTGAGATAAAAGCAGATCGAAAATGAGCAGATAAGTGTCGAGTTTCTCAGACTTTAGATTCGATTTTACAGACTTCACCAAGCGAAAACACGAAAGTCACTAACAGACCCAGCTGGACCAAAGACAGATGTAATCCCAACAACCGTCTTGTAATGGGGGCTGAAAGGACAAGAAAAATACTTCAAAGGCAAAAATATGCTAAGAAAAACCACTTCTTTAAAAGAAACTCATCTATCTTGTTACCTTTCAAAGTTTATGCTTGATTTGACTTGATTCTGTAGAATTTTTTTTGTGAAAATGTTTTTTTCCAGTGATTGTCAAGTTCCTTTGAAAAGTTGAAGAAAATTTCCTGAAAAAAAACTTATCAAGTTTGTTGAAATATTTGATGAGATGTTAAACTTTTATCAGTATAAATTCTCATGTAGTTCTAACAGAGATTTTTTTAAAATATTTAGAATCTGGTAATTTAATATATTGAACTGGTAAAAATATGATATGATTTATTAAAACTATTGATCTTGCTAACTTATATCTATAAATTAAAAGAGATTTGTATAATTATTTCATATAGTTTTAATATATTCATCTAAGTTGAATAATATAAGTGAAATGATCTTCAAATTATTATGGAAGCAGTGGTTCTCATATATACTTAATATTCAGGAATATACCTTTCTTATATGCTGAAATTGTAAAGATAATGCACATTTAAAAATAAAAATGTTAATTCTACCTTAGAACCGAACCTCGACAAGAAAATATTATAATAAAGTTATAAAAGTTGAAAAAAATATAAATTTGATTACTTAGTATAATTTTGAAGTTAATTGCTTAAGAAATTGAATATTATCAGATTATTTCCTAAATTATAACAAGCTACTTTCTGTTAACTCTAAAATTGGTCTATATAAATTATTTGGCAATCCCTTAAAAGGGAGACAAGATTATAATATTGTCATTTGCTAGGGAATTCTATCGAGCTTAAAATTAAAGAATCATTTCAAATGTTTCTAATATGCTAGGCTATAATTAAAACCTTGGGCTAGGTCAGGAGCGCTAGTTGTAGAATTTAAATTTAAGGGTAAGAAGCCCATCAGAAATTTATAAACAACAGATCAATATAATACCTTCATTTGTGTTTATATTCAATAAAATTATATAATTTAAACTCATAGATTTAATGCTTAACTAAAAAATAACTAAAAAAGGGTATGAGGAAGAGTCTGATGAAATGAAAAACATGAATAGCACTGGTGATCTTATTAAATGTATAAAACGGCAGTGCAAACTGAGAAAATATTGTGAAAGCAAAGAAAAGTAAGGTTATGGCTATGGACCAAAAAGTAAAGAAACCTAAGCATCTTTCAATTCTTCTGTTTTCCTTATTTTCTATTTTCTCTGGAGCTTTTATCAATAAAATTAACCCTAAAAGCAAAATGAATAATAATCCGAAACTTGACAGAGCCATAGGAATACCTAATAAAAATCTGATTCTACGAGTGTTAACATTTGAAAATAATATCAAAGACAGCCAAGCACAAGTTCCTGCAAAGCCTCCCATAATGAAACAAATGTAAAAACTACTAGACGTCAAAAAAGGGTTTCCTGTTTTAAGACAATCTTCATATTGAAAATAGTTAAGAGGATACAAAATTGCAAAACAATTGATTTTGTAAATGGGAAGGAGGAAATTAATGATTAGTCCCATTTCACTATAATAATCCGCATCAATCGTTTTTGTATCGTTTGGAAGGGTCTTGCATTTTCCAAGATACATCGAAATCATCAATTTTATATCTAAGAATGCATGGAATACAAAAATAAACCAATAACTTGAATAAAATACTAGGGCCATGGCAGTTGGATATTTATTCACAAAGTTGCAAATATTATCAGAGTTTTCTCCATAATTATCGCAGTTTTTCACTGATTCTGCTTCACTTTCAGAAATTGCTTTATAATGAGGTCTATAGACAAATGATTCAAGATGAATATATGAATTATAGCAAAGAAGGACTGCCTCGGCTAGATACATAAAAAAAATCAATGTTATCACAAATAAACTAGAAATTATCGGAATGCTCCGAATCACTCTCATCATAAACTCGTTAACTTTTTTCACATTGAACATCATTTTATAGGATAAATGGTTAATTAGAGATGTTATCATAGAAAATGAATTACTTTGTTAGGGAAATTTAAATCTATTGTCTGCTACATCGATCTTTATAATAATAAATCGATAAAAGTGACTAAAATTGATTTTTAAACTTATAGCATAGTGCGTTCAGCAAAAATCTGATTCATTTACTACTTCAATAATTCTCATGGACTCACCTTTCTTTTGTCAGGTAACCCATAGTGAAGTATTGCTCTTTAGTCTATTCACCTAGTTACCTTGGAAAATTTGCAAATAGGCCATTTATAAATTCCATATTACTATATTACTTATATCGCCTATAAGTGCATACCTTCTAATCAGATCTTTGTATGAAAGACTGAGAAGGTTTTCTTTAATGATATATTTTCAAGATAAACAGAGTTATTTATACTCAAGGATAATTTTAGCACCCATTAAGCTCTAATCAGGCTAAAGTAAGAGACTTGCTCTTATATCTAAGCATTAACTATTTCATCCTGTTCTCAAACATTACTCAGTAGGTTACACTTTGCTGAGATATAAAAAAATTCTGAGAAATCATTTAATTATTCACTCTAATCCCTTTCTTAAAAAACCATTCAATTCTCTTATAAATGAACTTACTGTTGATCCAAATAATTATCGGGCAAGCCCTAAGCAATAAGTTTTGCACTACGTCATCCTGCACAACATACAGCTCAGAGAACAACTTTTTGAACATCAGCTGTTTAAGCTTCTGTCCTCAGGGGTATTATTTAAGCCAAAAGAGCTGCGTGGCGAATGCATCTCAAGAACTTTTTATCCTAAATTTGTTTTCATTGAGAGTATTTGAAGCAAACTCAATTGGTCCTTTTTCCCACCCTTTGGAATACGGATTTAATAACGAATCCAAAGTGACTCCAGTCGTAAAAATCGATCGAGGACTTTATTTCTTTTCCAGTTCTTACCTCGTCTCAAATACCTCTTGGGTGCTCTCTCCTCGATTCTATGCAAGTATTTATTTCAGGGCTTTGAAACCAGGAGTCATTTTTCAAGTGGTTGAGGAAAACAAGACATTTTTTTTGAATAACGTACAATTCGACTATCCAAATTCAATATCTTCAAACTGATGGAGTTCAAGAGTTTATGCAAGTTTTTCATTTAAATTATCAAAATAGCTGGATACCTTTTGTTTTCATATTAACCCAAAACTCAGGATATTATTATCTCTACTTCAACAGTTTTTCTACATTTATTTACTCAAAAGAGTTCAGAATGGACACGAATCAAGCGCTTTACCAAATATGATAAATAAATAATTCAACTTTTGAAGGGTTTCTGAGTTACTTGTGCTTAAAAAACTCAAATAAATGCACTTTTAAATCAATTCCAGTGAGTAATTGCTTGTTCGGTCAATATGTTTCAAGTCAAGGATGCACTAACTGTTCAAGTAATTGCACGTCTTTTCCATTTGCACTAGATCTTCATGCAACCTGTGTCATTCAAATCAGTGTTCCCGATGTAAAGGTCACATGCTAGATTATTGTGAAACTTGTGATGATCCGAATCTTGAAACTTGTCAAACTGGAAAAAACTTCTTAACTGGAAGTGGGTTTAACTGCAGTCAATTCAAAGCAGGGTTTAATCTGATTAATGGACTTTGTCTTTTACCGATTAGCAACTTTTCATTGATCATTTTAAGAATGGATAATTTCACTGAACTTCAAGGTGGCTACTTTCAAAGTGGTATTAATTCTTCAACTTACTCACCTTTTAATAATCCTGAAGATGATGACCCGGTGGCTTTGAACAATCGAGGCTACTTTTTCAATTACACACATTTCATGAAGACCCGGTGGCTTTGAACAATCGAGGCTACTTTTTCAATTACACACATTTCATGAAAGCTGATAATATTACTTTGAACTATACTTTCACTGTAGTCATGTGGGCTTCTACAGGATCAGTTAACATAATTGCTTGCAATAAATTTACCTATAGCGAGATTTATTATTTATTCATTGATCTTTACTCCCGCAAATCCAGAAAAAAGTCTAAAAGAAGCAGCAATCGGAGAGTGCTATTTCTCGACCTGGAAACTCTTTGGAGTAATAGTAGACTTCTCCAACTTTTCCACTCACGTAAACTTTATATGCAAAAATGTGATAATAGGAAAGCAAAGCATTTCAGGTTACGCCTTTTACGACAGTCCAGGAATCATAAATATAACAACTCAAAACAGTACATCGACTTACATCTACCGAGCAGCTTTTTTCCAATATCCCGAATATAATTTCATCCAATCCTAACAATATGTTCATCCACTGGGTCCGCAAGTTGTTTAGGATTACCAAATTACCTATATTACAACAATTCCTTGACAAAAAGCGCCGTTCTATGTAGTCCTTTATGCACTCAAGGTTGCTCAACTTGGGGAACGTGCAACAAATGCTCGGACGTAAGATGCTCAGTTTGTGAAAACTTCAACACTTCCTGTGTTCCAGACTCAAATTTCTCAGCTTGTCTTCCAGGATTTCAAATAGCTGAGAATAACAAAACATGTTGCAATGAAAGATGCGTTGCTTGCTATGGGGAAACAGCTTATTTATGCACTAAATGTTCGCAGGGATATGTGATGGTTGGGACTTTGTGCACTTTTAACTGATTTTTTCCAACTTCTCAGGGTTTTGTCATAAGATATAGAAAAAATTATTTCTCCATCGTTTCCTACGTCGTTTATAAAACTCTGATGTCCTGTATATTCGAAAACTTGCCTGCGTTGTACTATATTCCATCGTCCTATAGTCATATCACGAGAACAAGAAATAAACTCGTTTTTATAATGAAACTGATCTAAAACGCTTAATGATGCAATTCTCTCAGTGTGGCCTCGAAATACTCGATACTTATGATTCCTTGACCCCAAAATCCATAGAGTTATCGAATAATCTCTCATAGCACAAATCATAATATCATCAAACCCATGGCATAATATAGTAATACCTTCAAGTTCCTCAGCTTTTTTTGTTAATTCATAAGAATTTTTATTAATTTTTTAATCAGGATTATTATAAAAAACAGAGTATTTTAAATGAATTATATATATTCCTTTATTTGTTGATGCAAAATAGAATTTTAAAGGTTCTATTCTGTCTTTAGTCATACAGCAAACGCTGTGATCAATAGAGCCAATAAAATAAAACTTTTCTAATTCAAATCTTCTGTATATCAATATTTTTTGCTGATCTAACTCAGATAAAACTATCAAATCATTTCCAATACATAAAAGTTCTGAGAAGCCAGAATTTTTCTTGAATATTTTTTTGCATTTATAATTTTCTTTTTTTTCAATAGCTTCTTCAATGTTAAACAAATAGACTGAGCCATTTACAAGTGCAATGACTAATTCATTATCTGAGTAATTTTGGTAATTATCATGGAAATTTGAAGCAATTTTATCATATGGTAGATCTTTGTTGAAATTGTGATTTTTATCAAAGCACCCTATGTGAGTTACATATGACTTAAAATGCAAATACTCAAAATGTTTATTCAGTTCTGTTTTTTGAGAATTAAATTTTTGTCCCCATAATTTTAAAGAGCTATCTTCACTTGCTATAACAATTTGAATGTTTTTGTTTTTATGATTTTCATACATTTTATTGGAGTTGAATGAGAATTTGAGTACTTTAATTCTTCATTGTTTGGAATTTTAGTTTTAGTGACCAAATTTTGATATTTTTCCATGCTGAGCAAGTGGCTACTTTAACATTATAAGTGGGAAGTATATCATCTAAACAATCAGGCGGATTTTTAGATTCATTGGAGCTTTCAGTGCCAGATAAACAAACATCATATATTTGTTCATTGTGAGCTTCGATAATACTTTTCCCTACAATCTTTCCATTTGTAATCTCCCATAACCTCATAGTACGATCGTATGAAACAGATAGAGCAAAAAATTCATTATCATTTTCTAATACAATTAACCGCACTCCTCTAATCCAACTAGTGTGCCCTAAAATCATCAATGCTTCGTCAGTTTCATTTGAATTAATCATTAAATTCACATTAAAAAATATAAAAATTGTGCTATCTCTGCACACTACAATAAATTTTGATTGATGTTTTGTCATTTCACAGCATTGAGGTTCTGGGTTCTTTTTATTTTTCTTGTTATTATTCTATATATCTCTTTCGATATTGTTCACTTTTTTTTTCTCTTTTTTAGGGTAAGTGCATAGTTTGATGATTTTTAAAATGTATTTAGATTTTGATTTTTTATTTATATTCTGAATAACTTTCTTGTTTTCAGGCTCCTCACAAGCATTAGTGTCCCAAATAATTAATTTTCCATCTAAGAATGTCGTCAAACATTTCATAGAGTTCTCAACCATTGTTAAAGTAGTTATTGGAAGATTGTGTGCTTGATCTATTTGAAAAAATTTTCTTTTTGTACTTATTTCCCAAAGAAAAATACTTTTATCAGAAGAGCCTGATGCTAATTATTTATTTTTATTATAGAGACTCAAGCACCATACATACTCACGGTGATATTCAAATAATTCTCCTTTATAATCTCCATAAAGATTCCATATCATGATTGTTCTATCATGCGAACCGGAAAACAGAACGCTCTCCTTTTCTTTTTCAATAATCCCAAATTATCTAACTCTTTGTGAATGGCTTTCAAGTTGTTTTTCAATCATATTATTATTCCATATAATGATAGTTGCATCATCAGAGCCGGAAATGAGTCTGTTAATCTTCGAAGAATATAAAAGGACTGAAACACCACTAGTGTACCCTCTGAGTAAATTTTTATGTTTTTCTGGTAAATAAGTCCCAACTCTCTGAATAGTATTTTGCGTTGGAACTTAATAAATAATGAATCTTTTTAATTGATCTTTACTTGCAATGAATAGAAAGCTTGAGTCTTTCGAAATTTGAATTGTATTAATAGGAATAAGATTGATTGAAGCATTAGTTTCTTTTTTTTTTCCATTCTGCTGAGTATTATTATTATAGAAAAAAAATGACCTTTCTTCGAACTTGTCTTTAAGGTGTAGAATTTTTATTTTATTATCATTAGAAGTAGAAATCACGAATCCGCTATCAGATATACTTAAAAGTGAAGCCACATGACTAGAATGTGCGTAAAAATTATGATATTCAGTCATTGTTTTGAACAGCCAGACACTCACATATCATTCTGAAGTCCCAAAGATCAAAAAAGTATCCTTATCAGTCAGGATCATCTTTGTTATTTGTCCTGTTTTTGATGTATGAGTTGATATTGGTAAGCTATTATTTTCTATATTCCATATTTTTATATATCCATCTAGTGATCCTGATAAAAAATTTGAATTATCTTTTGTAAAAGCGACAGATTTTACGTCTAAAGTGAACCCGAAATACCATATTACTTAAATTTATATATTTTTTTCCGTCATCATCAGTGTTTTGGTCCTTGTTTTCGATTTTTTCTAAATTTTACTTTATTTCTGTGGGTTTATCATCTTTTATTTCATTTAGATTGTAAAGTCTGACTGTAGAATCATCAGATACCGAAAGTAAGTATTGATCATCATTGCTGATAACTAATTTTGTTATATCTTTGTAATTTTGTATATCAACTATCTCTATTTCCCATTCTTTGTTATTAACATTGATCCTGAAGAGCACTCGTTTACTTGTTCCACAATAGAGATATTTTTCATTGTTTGTAAGGACCATATCATTAATTTTACCTAGTTTTTATCGTTTTGCAGTAATAAATTTTATTACTTGTTGAGTATCTCCTGGAGAAGAAGATATTGACAAAGTTCTAGAATGATGGTTTGACGAATTTTGATTAGGAAATTGACTGGAATCATATTTTTCAATATTTACAACATGAACCTCTCCATATGATGTTCCACAATACACAAGGTTGCCATCATTGTTTAATGCAAGTGCTGTAATGATATTTTCTTTAGGAATTTTATTATGCGAGTCGATTTTTCTTTTATCTATTTCAGAATGTATGGATGAACTATTGTCGATTTTCCCAAGTTTCCATATATGCTCACTACTGTCAAGATGAATTCCTGAATTTTGGGTTCTTCATAAATTAAAAATCAAGTTTTGATCCTCGGCATTCGGATTTTGATTTTTCTCTGGTTCATTCTATTCCTCATTTTCATTGTCATCATTCAAGAAGTTCTCTTTATCAGGGTCGCCCTTTTCCATCAAAGGTTCAGATAAATTACTTTCTAAGATTGACTTCTTAGATAAACTCATTATAAGAGATTAGTGGCTAGGATAATGGAAGAAGCTAGATGTACTCACGATCGATAAATTTTTAATTATTCATGGATTTCTTTGATTTTAGAAAATTTTAGTATTCAGTGACTGGAAAAAAGATTTACAACTCTCAAACTCGGGATTTAGTGAGAATTATAAGAAGAAAACGAAGAAGGAGATAAATCTTATGAGTAGCTCTTGATACAAGAGACTAGCTTGGATAGATTGGATTGATTAAAAGTTTATTAAATTTTAAAAGTTGGCTTATCAAATTGTAGAAATTTTTTATAAAGAGAATTTCTTAGAGATTTTGAAAATTTATGAAGATCTGATGTAAGAATAATTCAAGTTTATGCGAAAATGATTCATTCTGGATTTAGAAGTGGCAATAAAAGAAAGTTTGAGGATTTTAGAACATAATATATATTTTTTCATTTAACTTCAGTAATTAGAGATTTTGAAGCACGGAGATTTAGGGATTTGATTATAATCTTTTAAAATTTCCTAATATGGTTATAGGTTGAGTTATTCCTGGAATACTCTTAAAGCTATTTAATATATTATATAACTTGTTGAATTGAAGAAGATAATTTAATTTAAAATCAATATTACTCTAAATTGAATATAAATTTTAATAATGAACTATTCTGAACTGAATTCAAGGAATAAAAACCTATTAAACCACGAAATTCCATAGAAATAAAAAAAATTAGATAAAAAACAAAATATTTCTTTTGTTAAAATCGAATATTGACAGCTTATAATTCATTAACCTTCATAGTTAAAATAATACCTAATATTCATGAATTAAAATACTATCCTCTATAAATTTACTTAAATCACTTGAGATTGTCATTAAATAGTGAAATACGTGATTTTTCAAGTATTTGGATCATTTTCGTAGTTTTCGAGTTTTGCACAGAAGAAGTCATCAAAATCAGAAACTCTTTCAAATCAATTTCTCCATCTCCATTAGTATCCGCTTCATTAATGATTTCATTCCAGAACTTATCATCCTCAATTTCTTCACCAGTGAGTATTGTTTTGATTTTCTTGAATGGTAATTTTTCCATTCTATCAACATCAAACAATTGGAAAGTAGCTTCAAGTTGATCCAATGAAACATTTCTCAACCTTTCATTACAGACAGTAAGAAATTCTGTATAGTTAATTTCTCCGTTCATATCGAGGTTAACCCTCTGCATTACATAAGCTGCTATTGACTCAGCTTGACCGGCAAGGAAATGTTCACCGAGGTCTGCAACAAGCTGGTCGAGATCACTGTGAACCTGATTGAAAGACAAGAAGCCTTGATCAGCATGTTAAACAACTACCTGCAAATGGCCTCAATATCGATTATATGAATCCAATTTCTAAACTCAATAGATGATTGGATGTGTGTAACTCAGGGTATTATATTTCCAATTCTTTGAAAAATCATAATTCTTGCACAAAATGTGATCAATAATGTGATTTATAAATTACTGCCGGATCCTGTTTTCATGGAATGATCCAAACGCATTTATAGATACAAACTTAACCTACAAATGCAATACAGGTTTTAACACTTTAATACCGTTTAAAGTAGAGGAACTTGCATTTCATGCCACCCCTATTGTAAAGAATATATAAAAGCTGATTCCTGCACATCATGCAAAGATGAAAACTCAAAAGACTCTGGACTTTTCTACTTATGAAATACAGGATTTTACAATATGTTAACGTTAAATCAAGACTCATCCTGCTTCAATCTCAAATAGAAGTATAAATAGCTAAGATGAGTGCATTTTCAAAAAAGGGTTTTACAACGAAACTCTTGTTACATCAGAGATCATTCGAAAAAGTTGCAACCTAGAATACGAAACTTGCCAGGACCCTCGAAAGGTTTATCTTGATCTTGAAACCTACTATCTTGAAAGATTTTATAAAGACTCAAAAATGTCAACTTTTACATCAAAATGCAAAAACTGTAGCAATTCAACTTCTTGTGACTACTACTGGGATAGAAATGGATTCATGAATGTTTCTGATTGTTTCTGTCTGCAGGATATTTTAACTCTTCACTCAATTCTAAATTATCGTGGTTGAAGTGTCATTTGAACTGCAACGGGTGCATATGTAAGAGTTTTTGCCTAAATTTTCTTATTTTCAATGACCAGGAAAAATGTTATCTGTGAATAGTTCATTCAAGTCGAAATGAAACCTTATCCAGGTTATTTATACCGAATGATTCAGTCTCAGATTTCATTTCTCTGCTGTGCGACGAGATCTGCACTGATGCAGGACAATTAACTGTTTAAGCTGTGCAAAGGCCTCCTTTTTTGAATGGTCAATTTAAAGGCTGCCAAGAGGGACAATATTTCGACAGTGAGTTTGAAGGTTGTCGTGATTGCTCAAAAGAATGCAGCTCTTGCCTAACTTTTCTTATTGTCTTAAATTAACCCAGCCTTTCTATTTCCTGGATAAGTATTATTTATCAGTGATTCAAGTTCTAAATTTGCCAAAATTTCAAATTTCTAATGCAAAATTAAGGAATTCCCACTGTTAACTAGTTTTAATATATAAGTTAAAATTTTTACAGTAGCTGATATTAACCTTTTAATGATCAAGGCTGGGTAATTGAATTCAAAATAATCCAAGATCATCTCTATAAAAATGTATAATTTTAAAAACTTAGTAAAGTCTAAATTCTAATATAATACTGACTAGGTTTATCAATAAATATAAAAAAATAATTTTCATTTAATAAAAAACCAGTCAATCTAATTAACAACCAAAATCAAAATAAATCTCTCTAAAACTATTCCCAACAAACACTTTCTTCAACTCAATAATCCTTACATCTACTAACTACTATTTTAATCCAAGAAAATTTCACTGAGAAGCGGTAGAAAGTACCAGTTCTGAACATAATTTCCTGATTGTTAACCAAAAAAATTCAAGTTATAATATATGAGGTCTAAATTGCTATCCTACCTCATCGACCTCTTAACAAAAATCAAATAATTTCAGAATTAAATTAATCAGTGAATTTTCTTATATATAAGAGCAGAAAATTTTCCAGATATCTGAGAGAACATTTTCTGTGTGAAAAAAGTAATTTTCAAATAAAGAACTAATAAAAATGTTAAAAGGATTAATAAA
Organism: Stentor roeselii; assembly: GCA_006503475.1. Lineage (NCBI taxonomy): Eukaryota > Ciliophora > Heterotrichea > Heterotrichida > Stentoridae > Stentor > Stentor roeselii. The sequence continues at coordinate 475 of RSEH01000460.1, read as the reverse complement.
ATACTAGAACTAACACAAAAAAATACTTGCACGCAAAAGAGTCGCTTTTATAATTTATTCTAATTTACTTCGATTAAGTTTGGATGGGATAGTACTGAGGAAATTTAAAAATTGCTAATTTTAATCAATTTTAGAAAAATTTAAGTCTATTTAGATGTTTCTAAACAGATAAAATTTTAATTTAAACTTCTTCTTCATATTACATTTGTAATTAAGTATAGATTATTATAAGATTCATAATCCTCTTGATTTTCATAATAAAACACACAAATTCTTTTTAAAATCACTAACTGTCCTTAACCTAAATAATTTTTTTTAACTCATCTAATAAAATCCCTATTTTTTGCTTAGTATCATATTCTTCTATTGAATCATATAAAAACATTAAGATCTGTAATTCATATAGCCCTTCGATATTATCACTTGTATTTTGAGTTCTAGAATAAAAGTTTAAAAGAATCGCTCTAGCTCCATC
>RSEH01000061.1:0-180068 GCA_006503475.1 Stentor roeselii | reverse complement strand
CATCTCTCCTTTTGATTCCTTCTTTAATTTCTGGAGAAAGGTCTCTTAGGTTACTCTTTGATTCAAAAGCAGTGAAGTTGAGAGCTTTTGGAGTGATCTGATAATGGAGTTGATTACTTCTTGAGTGTTGGCCTAGTCCTGATGAGGAAGGATTTGCTGTTGTGATTCTTTTTTTTGAGCCTGGGCTTTCTCTTTGATATGCATTAGAGATTTCTCGTATATAGTTTCGATCAATTCGATTCTGAGAATTTACCCTTCCCTGATGTAACATTTTATAGACATAAATGGAAATGAAGCATAAAAAATTGAATATATGAAAAATTGGAAATTGAATCGATTAATTATATGATTTCGGAATATGTTAAAAAAGTAGTTTAAGTGATTATTTTATAGCGAAAACGTTAAGATCTAAGGGATGATTATCTCAGGCTATTAAATAGGTTTTCTTCGAATATCAATCAATTTAGTTAAAATTATATAATTACATCATCAGAAATCATATTTTCTAAGCATTAATGTATTTTTTTTAGTCTTATTCGATGTTTGAAGATTCTAACGATTTAAAAATATCAGAAATATCTGTACATATGCTACTCAATCACTCGGTTTAGGCTTTTTTATTCTGTTTTGATGATGATTGAAGATATTTATATGAGAAAAATATTTATCATAGCATTCGAGAAGTTAGAACTCAACTAAAGCTAGTCTTTAAGCCAACGGCTGTTTATTGTGAGATAAATTAGTTTAAGACTGTATAATTATCAAAAGAATAACATATAAAAAACAAAATACAATTTTTGAATATATAGTAAAGATGATGATAATTAGAATATGATATAAGTTAAACATTTGCAAACTTTATGAAAAATCTTTTGTAATTTCATCATATTTTACATATTATCTCGATTTATATTATTAATCAAAATTTATTTGAGTATCTAAGATCATCTCTTAAACTATCTTTTGATATTAATTTTAAATTCAATATTTTAGAGGAAACTTTATTAATTTTATCTTCATTAACTATTTACGTTTTACAAATATTTCTATATCTTTAACCTTTAAACTATTAAAAAACTCAGGACTAATAAGATTAGCATTAAAACTTATATAAAAATCCTGTATGAATGACTGAATAAACCATTAATACTTGATGGTTGGCTTATTACAAAAGAAAATATCTTCATACAACAAACTTAACAAATCGATTCTCCATAAAGTTCTTCAATTCAAATCGATGCACATTGACTTATTTCTTAGTGAGTAAATACTCTCTCTAATTGTAACCCTCGCCAGCCTATCTTTCGAAAGATTTATTCAAATAGAGCTGCACTATTGATAAGACTTAAGACTGGTATCCATAGACACATAAAAGTTGAGGATTTATTTGAAGTTATTCTGATGATGGAATGATAAAAAGCGAGATTTGAGTAATCACAGCAATAAATATGCCCTTGGGACTCAGGGATGATAAGAAAGGCAATTAATATGAATAGCTTTATATATTTAAATAAGTATTAGAAGTTTGCTCTATGGGAATCAGGAAAATTAGATCAGCTCTTAAGCCAAATTCAAACAGTGTCTCAGTCTCTTTACACAACTTCAAGAAATCTATCTATCGATGAGTTGCTTATTGATTTAAATACAGGCATTATTTGAAGCAATACATGCTAATGAAGCCAGCTAAGTAGGACTTAAAGGGATTTTTACTTTGCTAATCTTGAATTGGATATTGCGGAAGGCATATCTTTTATAATCGCAATAAAGTATTTAACTCGAAGGTTTACAATATATTTAAAATTAATTAAATGATTTTAGAATTCTGCTTATAATTCTTTTGCAGATACTTGTTATAGCTTGATAATTTAGTAAAAAGATCTCAAGAATAAAAGAATTGTTATACTTGATAAAATTATTGAAATGTCTAAGATCGAAATCACAAAAAAACTCAAAAATCAAAAAATTTTATTTTTGATCAAGAAAGATTTGAATTTAATTGTCTGGAAAGATAAAAAATGGTAATAATTATTTCAATGTGGTTGATACAGCAGTAATCTAAGAAAGTAGAAATCGAAAAGTGGGATAAGACAAAAATTAAGAACATTATAGAGAGAATGTGTGGTGTTAACTTGGACCAGATATTTCAGTTATTATAGTGACGATCATTTTTCAAGAAATGGGTGAAATCTTACTTGTATATCTCCTTGAAATTTAGTGAACAAATTTTTAGTAATAGGGAAAAATTGAATAAATAAAAAAGTTAATAGGATGGAGTGAGAATTAGACAGAATAAATTATAATTAAATTCAAGACTGAGCATTTAGTAGTGACCAGTATAAAAAAAGTGTGATATCTGCTGAAGAAATGGAAAGATGTCAAGCTGAGATTTTATTGACTTAGTGTAACAAGAACATGCATAATGATTGGTTTCTGATAGTAAATTGACTATTAAGATAATAGAGTAGTTTAAGAATTTGAGCTGATATCGAAAATAATAATATATAGCTGAGATTCTTTGTTAGTTTTTATACTACTTGAATAGTATAAGTGCTAATAGAATCATTCAATAATTTGTATATTCATATGTTTATATAGATTTACTTGATCCATAATTCTTCATTGTTTCTGTATATTTCATTTGATATGAATTTTGAAATAATTTCTCTAATGAACAACATTTTGATGGTTTACCTTTATTATACAATGACTTCCAGTTTTATTTCATCAAATACTCTAATCTTTGAGGTTTAATTGAGTGATTTGACCTAAGAATACTTAAAAAAATATTTTGTTATAATAAGCTTCTAAAAGTAATTTAAGTCTAGTAGAGTGCTTATAATTAACTGGACAACCTCTTTTTTCTGTGTTAAATAGAAAATAAGTTGAAAAAGTCAATGTTCATACAGAGTTGCTTCATTTGGAACAAAAATCACGACCTTAAGTTCAAAGTCACTACAGAAAAGTGCTGTGAATAGTTACTTACAGGTTAAGTATATAACTAATGCATTTTTTCCAGTTCTATCAACACATAATACAAATAAGTATTTTATATTTGTTCTAAAATTAGTATCAATACAATTTTTCGTAATTTTGGTAAAAAATCTTAAAGGTACAGTTATATCATTAAAGAATTCAGCATCAGTTATTCTTTAATATTTGAATAGCAAAATTAAACTTCTTAAAATTTTTTATTATTCTGTATTATTTAAAATCAGAGTTTTATGAACAAATCTATCCTGATAGAATCAAAAGTGATAATCAACATAATAATCTGAATAAAGAGACTTTGGCAACCTATGCAAGCATTTCAGTCATTATCTGATGCTTATATTCTTTTTGTTTCTTGTAAGTGGTATTTAAAAACTGGATAATCTACAAAAAGAGATTAAGGAATTATTTCCGAAAAATGACTATTACCTCTATACACTGATTACTTTAAAATGCTCAAGGTTTATGGGAAAAAATATTTGTTAGTAATGAGATTATGAATAATTTAAATCATTGATTCTTTATAATATTTTACAAATAAAGTTCAAAATTGTTAAATTTTATCATAAAACTAACTAAATTAAAGGAGTTAACTACTATCGTCTTTTATTAACAAAATGATACTTACCTTCAACTACTATTTGCTTATATTTGATTCTTTTCCAAGTTTGCGTATCAATCTCACCTGAGGAAGCGAAATAGCATAACGGATCAAAAATAATCTTCAACTGTTTAACTTCAGACTCGCTGGCTTTTAATTTCTGTTGTAAACTACTAATTACTAGGCTAAAACTTTCACTTTGATCTTCAATTTTGTTGAAATATTCAGTTTGATTTTGAGTAATAATCTCATTTAAATTCTGAATGTTTTCTATAAATGATCCATTTAATTCTTCTAATTCATTTACTTTTCCTTCAAGTTTTGATATATTTTGATTTAAGATATTTAAAGATTCCTGAAATTCTTTTTCTTGAATCTGAAATTTTTCACTAAATTTGATCTCTTGTTCAGAGCATTTTTTTCAATACTTGAAATAGTTTCATCCTTTTTTGATATTTCTTTTCTATAATTCTCTATATTTACTTCTAAATCTTTATTAGCTTGAACTATAAATGATTTTAATTGATTAAGATTGTCCAGTTCTTTTAATATTTTGTCTATTTTATATTTTAAGTCATTATTTTCTGTATCTATTCTCGAAATTGTTTGAATTTTCTCATCAAGTTCTTTTAAATGATTTTTTATGGTATCTTTCAAGTCATTATTTTCTTTTAACTGATTTTTTATGGTATCTTTCAATTCATTGTTTTCTTTTAACTGATTTTTTATGGTATCTTTCAGTTCATTGTTTTCATTTTCTATATTTGATTTTATTCGTTGTTGCTCATCTAAATCTTGTAACTTTTGGTCTAAAGTATTTTTCAACTTATTGTTTTCGTTTTCTATATCCGATTTACATTTCTCTACTTTTCTACATTTAATTTCTAACATTTGCATATCTTTAAGCAACAACTCTTTTTCAGAAACTAAAGAATTTAAGTAAACCTGAAACAATGATATACTTGAAGTCAATTCATTAATTAGCTCATTTTGAGGGGATGAAGCAAGATTTTCCTTTGTAATAGGTAAAAACTTCTCAAGCAATTTTAGAGTTGCTGTTTTCAATTCTTCTAGACCTTCATTCATAGAAGGAATTAATAATAAATTACAAGGGTTTTCAGAAGGTTCTAAACTCGAACTTAATTCTAAGCTATCTCCAGGTTTTGTTTTTTTTTCTTCTTTACTTTCTTTGTTCAATCTATAAACTTCAGCTTTCAAATCATGATTTCGCATTGAAATAATTCGGATTTCTTCAGAAAGTTGTTTTATTTTATTTTCATTTTCACAATTTTTTGATTTCAGTTCAGTCAATATAATGTCTTTTTCTTGGATTTGATTGTATAGAGTTTCTGAAATTGCTTCAAATTTTAAATCTTTTTGTTCTAATTCATCTATTGTTGAATTTACTCTATTGTTAATTGTATTTATTTTCTGATTTAATTCATAGATTTTACCTTTAAAATCATCTGAAAGATTAATTGGCTGATCTTCAAAAAAAGGACTAGTTGAGGTATTTTCCCTTGAACTTTTCGAATAAAATGTGCTGGAGCATGAAGGTATAGGATTTCCATTGAATATATTGTTTTGGCTAACATCTATATTTGTCTTTATTGCCGTAGTTTGTTTTTTCAGTTTTCCGGTATTTGATTGATTAATTACTGAACTTTCTCTAGGTTTTTTTGACTTTAAATGGCAATCTGAAGAACTAAGTTGTATTGCAGATGATTTTTTCATATAAAAAAATATTATAGACAATTTAAAAGCTTCAATTTCTATCTAATCAATATGATTAAAGTTCCAAAGACTCTTTTACGCTTTATGAAGTTAACTGAATGAGGTTAGATTAGTTCAAACAATAGCATAGCAATCATTAGCCTATATGTATACTATTGAGACTATTTTAAACCTCTCTAATATTTTTTTTTTCGATTTCAAGGTGAAAAAATCAATCCTTCAGTTGTTTCAAGCTTGTTTGAAGTTGGTTGTTCTAATCATCCAAGTCAGCCAAATCCATTTCTTTATCTCTTATTTTTCTTCCAAATTATCATAATTGTCTTTCAAATCTACCCTTTCACTGATCATTTTATAATACGAAACTTAATTATCTTCGAATAAAATGTATATCTCTTGTTTATCCTTTTTAAGATAAAGATTTCCGACCTCAATCTGTTCAAATCGAGTGTTTAAATAATTTCAAATATTTTCAGCCTCATTTAAACTATTCTTAAAACATTGTGATTTTCTTTGTCAATATACATATTCAGGTGTCGAAGTACAAGTAAGCTATGAATGTTTGATTTCTTCAGAAATTCATTTTCATCATTCTTTTGCCCATTTAAGCCTGTAATAATCTTATAATTTCATCATGCTAACATTGAGGACAGCTTCATCAGTTTTGTTCCTTCAGATCATTGGGTTCAAAATCGACTTAATTTTTATTTGTTTGTAGTATTAAGACATGGTTTTTAATTTTTCATTCTTCTATCAAAACTTTTCCATAGTTATCCTTATCTTTCAATTGTATCTCAAGATATTGAGTCAAAATATAAGAATTTCTCTTAAGAGCTTTTCTTTAATATTTTCAATTACTTTTACCTTTTCATTCATTTTATCATTCATTTTTCTTTCGATTCTTCAGTGTGTGTCTGGATTTTCAAGAATTTTTCAATTACTATCTTTTCACTTTGAAATCTTTTTTTTTTGACTTCTTGGCAGAATTTTTCTACTTATTTTTCTGTTTTTAAACTTAGAAATGATTTCTTGGATGCTAAATTAAAAAATTTTGATAGTGAAAGTTAATTTCTATTTCCGGTGGTAGAAGCATTAATACTCCTTAATTTTTTGAAATATTTCAAATAAAATCTACCATAATTTTTTATCATTATAATATTAACCTCTAAGTTTAGTTAAAAAAATAAGTTTAATCCTTCAGTAATTTATTGACCTATAATAAGAGCCGAAAACAGCCCAGTTAAATGAATAATTTGAATTGCTAGATGTTTCTTTAAATGTATTCGAATATTGAAACTCTTTATTTAAATGGTCCTATATCTACCTTGACGTTTTAACCTCAATTCAATGCTTGATATTATTCTCTTAAAACTTGAAAATCTAATGACTTAATATTGATTTAAATTTAATATTGATAGTAATTGGATATCGTTCTGGATTCTTATTACATTATTTGATTATCTTGCAAATAGATATCATTTTCACAACTATATTGAAATAAGAGTGATAAGATTCATTTTGATAATCTCATTGTTTACCTTACAAATATCCTGGTGGAGTGCTAAAGCTGAACAATCTAAGTTTATCAGCGCCATCGCCTTAACAAGAATTTCGTCATTGGTATTTGCTTAGCGCTGTTAATCTTAGCTTCTATAAAGGGTAACTGATTATTAGAATGATCAATTAACTTAAAAAAAAAACTAAGTGAATCATTTTTAGTATGAGAATATATCTGTTTTAAAGTATATGTTTAATAAATAGAAATTAAAGCTGAATGAAAATTGATATTTTTATGGTAGTTTTTAAATTTGAATTCAATTAGATAAAGGATTTTTATGATCTTTAATATGAAATTTATTTCCTTAAATCCTTTTCAAATATATAAGGTATTGATATGTTTTGGAGTTTTTATATTGATTTCAATCATATGAAAAAAAATTAATCTAATTTATATAAAAAAATATTAGGTAAAGATATCTGAATATTCCTCTCCTTGCTACTAATTACAGACAGAAATGAAAAAAAATTATGTAATCTCCTTGATATCATCAACAGAAGTAAATCACTTTTAAACATGAAAATTCTCCCAAGATTAAACATGTAATAAGGAAAGGTTTTTTATATAAGCGATTTATATAATTTAACCGAATTATGACAGTTAGGTCAGTATGACTGTGAAAAACTTTGCTAGTAGCAGGTGAATTATTCCATTAGTAAACTGCATTTACTTATGTTTTGATAAAATCGGTTTAGAGTATGATTCTCTTGAATAAATCACATAGAGAAAAATTTTCTGTTAAATTCATGGAATCGATTTTAAAAAATAAATGATCAGGTTATTGATTCATGGACTTCTTTATTGAATTAGGTATTAGTGTGTTATAAAAATTTGAAAGTGTAGCTTTGTTTAGATCAATCATGATTGGCCAAACCTTTATCATAAAAATTAGCAACTTCTGCTATTAAACTCTAAGTTTTAAAGAATAACATTTCTTTTAGATCAAAGTTTATTTGGATGGGAAAAGGACTCGACGAAACATAAAAAAATAGTCTTTAATATTCAAATTAAAAAAAATCTCGAAACAAATAAAGTTTAATTATTATTCCTTAATCTCAATAAAAGTTCAGAAAATTCCCTATTTTCTTTTTCCATATGAAATGAGTAAATCTTTAAATCATTAACCTCTTTCAGTAGTCCTTGATTTTCTTCTTCCAATTCAGAAATACTTTCCTCTAACCCCCTTACTTTCTCTTTCATCAAATTATAATCATCTTTCATCAAATCTACCTCCTCCCTCAATAAATTATTCTCTTTCTTAATCCTATTCTCATCATCCAGATTTCGCTCCATCATTCCCCCTTCATATCTAACAGATTCTTCTGAATAATTAAAAATTTCTTGACTTTTTTCCCTTTTTTCCCTATTTTTCCCTGAATCACCTTCATGTTGTGGATAAGGTGTTGATATCTTCTTCTTATTCATTTTATTCATTTTCTCTTTACCTGCTTTGCCTAAGATCTCAATAAGTTTCAAGTATCTATCATTTTCCGATAAATTTAAAGAACTGTGATATTCTGATAATAATTCTTTTTCATTAGTTTCAATCATAAATTTTTCAACTTTTTCCATCAAATTTAATAATTTTTGGTTAAAGATGTTTGAAAGGTCTGGTGCAGAAGGCTTTATAAGTGGTTTAGCTGATTCTGTTGAAATTTCAGACACGATTTCTGTTGATTTTTTTAACTTTTGGTTTATGTTGAAGTTTAATGATCTGTCTTGTGGTGTAACTGAATGGCTTTGGAAGTGTCTTCCATTTTGGATATTTCTTGATTCAGAATAGTCTCTGATAGGTTTATTATTCTTGAGAATATCTTCCTGATCTGAAGAGGATTCAATTTTCAACTCTTTTTCTAATTTTAACTGATTTGAATCATTTATTTTCGAAAATAAAATCGTTGAATTATATTTCTCTTCTATTTTTGCTTTATTTTGAGCAGATTCAACTTGGATTTTTTTATATTTATCTTTTATTTCTGCTTTATTTTGAGCAGATTCAATTTGGGTTTTTTTATTTTCTGAAGCACTTGTTGATGGTTTAGTTTTTGATAAGTCAGAAATAAATTCTTTGCTTGAAAGTATTTGGTTTACTGTTGCGGGTTTCACTTGATTGATCAATGGTCCTTTCGGGGTTTTATTGAATTTTTCAATAATTTGTTTTGATTCTTCTAAACGATTACTTGGCTGGTTTTTATAAAGAGGACTAATTGAGGTACCTTCCCTTAAGCTTCTCAAATTTAAAGTTTTGATAGAATTAGAATTTCCCTTCGATGTATTGTCTTTGCTGTAACCTTGATTTTTCTCTATAGGTTGAGTTTTTTTTATCGGTCCGATTGATTGATTAGGTACTGAAAATTTTCCAGGGCTTTTTGAATTGTAATCAGAAGTACTAGATGGTTTCGCAGATGATTTGCTCATAGAAACAAATATTATAGACATTTTAAAAGCTTCAATTTCTATTTAATCAATATGATAAAGTTCCAAAGTCTCTTTTACGCTTTATGAACTTAACTTAATCAGGTAAGATTAGTTCAAGCGATAGCATAAACAAATTAAACCTATATATATATTATTCAGATTAAATAAAATGGGTATTCTGCAAGCCAAACCTTTTTACTTAACTATTCTATATTTCTTTCAAGAGTCACTCACCACTATTCTCAACCTCTCTAGTATTTGCTTATTTTCAATTTCAAGGTGAAAAGCGTACTCTTTAAGTTGTTTCAGACTTATTTCAAGTTGCTTGTTCTCATCATCCAAGTCAACTAAATCCATTTCTTTATCTCTTATTACTTCTTGCAAGTTATCATAATCGTCTTTCAAAAACAACCTTTCACTGATCATCTCCTGAATTTTACAATTCAAAACTTTATTCTCCTCTAATAAAATGTATCTCTCTTCTTTATCCTTTTTAAGATAAATATTTTCCACCTCAATCTGTTCAAATCGATTTTTTAAATAACTGGAAATATTTTCAGCTTCATTTAAACAATTCTCAAAACTTTCTGATTTTTCTTTATCGATGAACATCTGCAGATCTCTAAGTGCACCTAAGTTATGAATGTTTGATTTCTTCAGATATTCATTTTCATTATTCTTTTTGGTAATTTGATCCTGCAACAATCGTAACATTTCATCTTGTTTAAACTGAGAAGAATCTTCACTTCTCTTTTGTTTCTTTAAATCATTGAGTTGAAACTCAAGTTCACTTTTACTTGTTTGTAGTCTTAAGACTTGATTCTTCAATTTTTCGTTCTCTTCAATCAAATCTTTTTCATGACTATCCTTATTATTCAATTGCATTTCAAGATATCGAGTTAAAAATGTTTCAATTTCTCTAACATATTTTTCTTTAATATCCTCGATTCCTTTTAATTTCTTATTCATTTTATCATTCATTTTTTCATTCGATTCTTTAGTGGGTGGCTGAATTTTTAATGATTTTTCGATTTCTTTCTTCTCCCTTTTAAAATCTTTTTGTTTAATGTTAACTTCTTGGCTGTATTTTTCTAGGTTATTTGATATGAATTGGTATAATTTGTCGTAAATCACTGATCGAGGTTCAGAAAAATTTTTTGAACTGGCGAATCTAGGAGAATTTCCAAGGTTTTTAATTAATTCAGTATTTTTTAGCTCTTCTCTTTGAGGATTTTCGCTATTGATGCGATTTTCTTGGCTACTGAATGGAGAAGCTTTTATTTCGTTTGTTTGCTGGCTTAGAATCGAATTTTTGTCTTCACTAGAAAAATTTCCAAATTTAATATTGATTGAAGTGTCAGGACTTGATGGTGAAAGAGGAATATTGATGCTTATTTGCTCATCAGTCTTATACATATCACTTGCTATCATTTATAGACATTATTCACATAACAGTTCAAGATTTTCAATGAAAAATATAGATCTTTTAAGCCAAATTATGAAATATTGACAAAAGTATAAACGAAAGTATACAGAAGTAATTATAATAAGTTAAGAATACCTGAAATTTATGTCAAAACAATATGAAATAATTTTCTGTTTCATGTAGCAGTATACTCAAGCAATATAGCTATTGATTCAACTGAATTGTTTTGAAATATTTAAAGATTAACAATAAGTAAATTTATGATAATAGATTAGTTTTAAACTTTTTAAGTAACTTGCGTATTTGACTTTAATAGGATATCAATACCTTACATTTTATAAATTAAAAACAAGTAATTAAATTCGAGACTGTACCAGAACCATTTCAATATATTAACCTAAAAGAGTTTAGGTCTAACATATTAGCTAGTTTTATGAGTACTTATATCTAAGCAATACATAATTCAACTTCATTCAATTCTTAAATAATCTACCCTAAATATCAATATTCCCTTCATTAAACACAATAGAAGTTTCAATAATACTCCTAAGTACCTCTTCAGAAACCGGTTTCAAAGCTGTTTAACCCATACCCAAATCATTAATTTCACTATCAATGCACTTATCAGCATCATCCTTACTTCCAGTGACAGCACAAATAAAAGTAGAAGGAAAGCTCTGATCTCTTTCAACCTGCCTAATTCTTAAACTTGCTTCAAATCCAGTCATCCTGGGCATGACAAGATCCATGAAGATAATCTGATACCTGAAGCCATACCTTGCATAATTGTTGTACATGTCAAGAGCGCAAAGACCGTCAACAGCCTCTTCAAAGCTGACAGTCATTATTTTTTTTAAGTAATTTTGAATCACAATGCGATTTTGCTTCATATCGTCAACGATAAGCACTTTAAATACTCCTGGTTCTAGGTTTAATAAACTGCAAGTCTCTTTAAATAAGAACTTTTTTAGTCTTGAGAAGGAAGAATAATTGGGGGGTGAATAGTTGTTTTTATTGCTGTTTGTTCGACGAGTTAACTTTGAGTTGGTAGTTGGAGGAGATTTGATAGGGACTGAAGGGCTTTTAGAGGTGGACAGATGAGAAACTTGGATGATTTTAAAGGAGTTTGAACAGGTTTGTTTGTAGTTTTCAAGATTTCCCCAGATCGTTATTGATGGGTTTAGGAAGTGCTTTGGAGATAAGTTTAGAGGAGTACTCACTGGTTTTAGTAAAGATGTCTGGAACTTCAAGCTGAATCTCATTAAAACAGTTTCTCCATCAAACCCAAGATCTTTAATCTGCGCCTTAAGCAGATTCCTAATAGTATAAAACAACCCAAAAGCCAATCCATACCTGTTAGTAAATTCTTCAAAATCCTGCAAATCCTTCCTCTTCTTCCCAAAAACTTCATTCAACTCTCCAACACAAACCGAATTCGTCTTAAACGAAACCTTCAAAAAATACTTCGCTTTATTTTTACTTCCATCATCAGATTTCAAACAAACATCAACAATAGACCCTTTGTTACTTTTCACTCTAGCAAATTCAAAAATCACAAAAAAAAACAATTTCATTCTGCTTTCATTGACTAAAACTGAATGTTCTCCAGGACTGACAACAAGTCTAAAGTTAAGACTAGTCTCCGCAGACCTAAGATTAACAAGTTCAACAGCATTAGCGACTTCAACAGACAAACTAACACAACGAGCGTCGTTGCTAATGCAATACTCAGCTTGTTGCTCTAGAAAGGTCTGATAACTCCAAATATTTATACAGAACTTATAAAGCTCTGCAATAAAATCAAGTGAAACAGGCTCACCAGCTTGAAAACATTCAATAATCAAATCATTCAATTCAATTAAAGCATGATCTTGAAGCAAGTAGTGCTTTGCAAAGATCCTTTCACTATAAGCCGCTTCAAAAATCTCTACAATGCTGATTTCAGCACATCTTTCAAATTTCCATTCAACACATCTTAAAATAATAAGCCAGGTGTCGTTTCTTTCCTTTAACATTATCTCTTCTTTGTCACCTTTTTGAAAGACTTTTTTAAGTAAGCCAGTCACGACGTTGAAGTTGTCATTTTTGAAGATTTCTTCGAATTTGCAGTCTTTTCCGAAAAAATTCACGAAAGAGTTGTTGACGAAAACTTTCAGCATCTTTTGGTTTACAATGAAAACTGGAAAAGGTGTTTTCATCCAAAGTTCTTGAAAGGTGTGATTTGATTCTTTGTGTTGTTTCATTTGTTTCCAGGTTGTTCTGAAGTCTTTTTCGAGTTTCAAGCTGAGAGTTAGGTAAAAGGCAAGAACCAGGTAGACTTCAAAGGAAAAAAACACTGGAAATACCAGGCCTAGCTTTAAAATTGTAAGAAAAAAGAAGACTTCCCATCGTTTCCAGTAAAGGTAATGACTCAAAAATGATGGAAGTAAAAAAGCTGTCAAATCTGGAACTGAAGGCACTTCAGGGCATTCAAGAAGGACCAAAATACTGGAAATTTCTAAGAAAAACCATTTGAAAGTACTTGAAGTGCTGAAAGGAAATAAGAAGTAACAGATGTGATACCATTTCCAGTCCTTTTCAGACACTTGAGTTAAAAGGTAAAAACTTAGAAGAAGATTGAGGAAAAAACTGGACTTGTTTTGGATTTTTGAACTTTCTTCTTTGTAGTTTTGCTCGATTTTTAAGTTTGTAAATCGCAGACTCCAGCTTTGACCGAATTTGTCTTGCATTGTTTATAAGTTGAAGATTTAGAAGGTTTTTTGATTATTGATTAGTGGGTGGAGAGTTGACTGTAAAAAGTGGATTCATTGGATTTTTTATTAAGGATTTCTTTATTATTTTGATGAAAGGAAGTTTTATGGAAGATGATTTTTTATTTATTGGTCTGTTTAGGATTTGAAGATAAATTTGGAGTAGATGATTCTTGTAGTATAAAAGAACTCGTTTCTTTTTAGGTTGTCCGATCATAGCTCAGTTGGTAGAGCATGGGACTGTAGAAATGTGGATATCCCAGGGTCACCGGATCGATCCCGGTTGATCGGATTTTTTTTGAATAATCTGTATATGGGTTAAAATGTTTGAATTTGTCAATTCTATAAATCAAATAGATAGTGAGGCTACAATATTTGAATAAAACCTTAATTTCCCAAACTTAATTATCTATTGTTTTCAAGATATAATCAAAATTAATTTTTGCATAAAGCGAAAATAATAATTCATTATAAAAAACCTCATTTCTTCCTAGCTACTCCAACCATATCTCACTCAGTAGATCATCCAACTCTTAAAAATTTAAAATCCCAATCTCACCAAATCCAATTAATCCATTCCCAAAAAAAAAATCCTCAAATCCCTTCAAACCCCTTCATTCCCAAATCCTTTAAAATTTTCTCAAAACCCCTAAACCAAAATTCCCAAAATTTCCCAAAAGCCATTCCAAGCCCTATGAATTTAAATAACACCAAAAACCATTAAGTCAAAATCTTACTTTTTATTCATTCTAACATGCTGAGTTTTTGCCTTAACAGGACTGAAAAGATGTTTGTTATTTCTAACTTTTCTTCTCAGTGAGTTCCTCAAAGCGACACTAGGTCGAATAGAATAAGCTCTGGGTAGAACAGGAAGTGTTTCACAAAGTTCATTTTCAAGGTGCTCATCATTCGACATATACTCCTGAAAACAAGGAACAGGCTCAATGAAATCGCTTGGGTCAAAGAAAATTTTACTTTTCTTGTTAATGACAGGGATAAAATCATTACAAGTCTCTAAAAAACTCGTCTTACGAACAGTGGGGACAGGAGGAGTTTTCACCAGTCTAACCGTCACGTTCAATTTACCTGAGATTTTCGTAGCACTGATTACTTTCAAACTGCATTCTTTGTGTGAAATGATGTTATTTTGACTGTTTTTAAGCATTTTATTAGAATTCTGAAGTTAATTTAGAGACTTTCAAGAAGTACTCAGTCCTCTTTCCTTGTCGGTTAAAAAGATCTGCCCGAGGACTGAGGAAAACCAGCCTGAAGGCTCTGGAGGATGATTCACTACTTTTTTTGCATGGTCTTCAGTCTTCTGCTGCAGCAAGTCATGGAAATTCTCTTTCACAAGCATCAATTCTTCTTCTTTTTCATTCAGTTTCTTGGAAATTTCTTGAAAAGTTGAAAAATCTCGATCTTTCTTGCTTTCTTGAAGTAAAACCTGGTTCTGAGAGTTTAAGAAAAGATTTTTCTCGTATAATTGGTCGTTTTCAGAGGAAAGGTCGTCAATTTGGGTGATTAAAGAACGCTTTTCTTCTTCTAGTTCTTCGATTTTTAACTCGAGCTCGTATTTCTCGTGTTGAAAACTGGAAAAAAAATGGGGATCTGGGGAAAATGAGGAAATTTTTGGGTCTTGAAGGGCTTTTTGTTCTTGTTCTAGGGAAAATAATTTCTCTTCAAGGGTTTTTTTCTCTTTTTCGAGAAGTTCGCAGGTTTTTTGCAATGAGTCTAAAGATTTTTTGGTGATGTTTGAAGAATGAAGCTCTTTTTGAAGGGACGATATTTCTGATAATAAAGAATTTTTCGTTTCTGAGGATTTTTTTAGGTCTTCGAGTAAAGTTGATGTTTTGGATTTTTCAGTTAATAGTTCTTTTGAGAGACTTTTTACTTTTGACTCCTCATTTTGGAGTAATGACT
The DNA here is from genome assembly GCA_006503475.1 of Stentor roeselii. NCBI lineage: Eukaryota > Ciliophora > Heterotrichea > Heterotrichida > Stentoridae > Stentor > Stentor roeselii. The sequence continues at coordinate 164,676 of RSEH01000061.1, read as the reverse complement.
CAAGGGTTGACTTTGATGATTCGAGACTTGAAATATAAGCACTTGGGTCTTGAGACTTCAAAGTTTCATGAAGGTCAAGAATTTTTTTATCTTTTTCAGAGAGAATCGCCTGAAGGTCAAAGATTTTTTTATCTTTTTCACTGAGAATCGCTTGAACGTCAAAAAGTTTTTTATCTTTTTCACTTAGAATTGCATGAAAGTCGAAAAGTTTTTTATCTTTTTCACTGAGAATCGCCTGAAGGTCAAAAAGTTTTTTCTCTTTTTCACTGAGAATCGCTTGAAGTTCAAGAAGTTTTTTTTCTTTTTCACTAAGAATCGCCTGAAGTCCATGGATTTTTTTCTCGTTTTCACTGAGAACCATCTGAAATTCTTGAGTTCTATCACTTTTTTTCAAGTTTTCTATAATCTGTTGAAGATTCATTACTTTCTTTTCAAGTTTTCTGACTTCTTCTGAAATTTTTATGTTCTCCTGTAAAATTTCATTTTTCATTCTTTCTGACCTGAGCCTTTCTTCTTCAAAGTAAAGACCCATCTCTTCTTTTTTCATTTTAAGCTGAACAACCAGGTCTTTATTTTTCATTACTGAAATTTTCAACTCTTCATTTTCTTGAAAGACCTGCTGAAGGTTTCTCTGAAGATCATTAAATTCCTGACAAAATTCCGAAAAAATCGTTGAACTTTCCGTTTGAGACTCTTCAAAATTTTCATTTTCAGTCCTGATCCTCGCGATTTCTTCATCTAAATTTTTTTTTTCCATAAGATTTTTTTCCAAGATAAAATTTTTTTCCTGAATAATTTTTTCCAGTAATTCGATTCGATTTTGAGTTATTTTCAATAAATTCTGACTATCTTCTGCAGTTTTTTCAAAAGATTTGAGAATATTTTTAAGGGTTTCAGCTTCTTCTTGGGAACTTCTAAGATCATCTCTCAAGACAAGAGTTTCATCTGAAGACCCAGCGAGAAGAGTAGTTAAACTATTTTTTTCTGATTCCAAGTCTTCAATTTTTTCATTTAAAATCGAAATTTCTTTAAAATTTTCTTTGATTCTGTTATTTAATTCAATATTTTTTGTATTTTTTAATTCAAGTTCAACTTCAAGTTTTTTATTAATTTCGAGAATTCCACAATTTTCAGTCACTTCTTGTTCCAGTCTTTCAACAGTCATTATCTGCTGCTCGTGTTTTTTTCTCAGTGAACTAAGTTCAGCATTTAAAGAGTCAGTCGTTATTTCTAGTTCTTGCTTTAAAATCGTTTTTTCCTCATTTTCTGAGACCAGCTGCAATTTTAATCTAGAAATTTCATCAAGAAGATTTTTTTCTTTTTCGCTTTGGGTTTCTTTAAGTTCTAGAATTTTTGATTCTGCTGATTTTAAATCAAGTTCAAGTGATTTTAGTGAATTTTCTTGATGGTCGATTCGAGATCTGAGTTTGGTTTCAGTGGTTTGAAGTTTTGAACTGGCTTCTAAAAGTTTTCTTTCGGAATCAGCGACCATTGTTTTGTGTTTTGCCATCAACTTGTTGTACTCTTGTTTCTGGTCTTCAAGTTTGTGAGACATGGCGAAGGTTTCCTCTGTTAATCTTTCTGAAGCAGCTTTTAACTTGAAATTTTCATTTTTTAGTTCAGAGAAGGTGATTTTTAACTGTTTTTCACTTTCAAGTAAGATTTTTTCAGTGTTTAAAAGTGAAGAATTTTCTCTTTGCATTGAAATTAACTCATTTTTTAACTCATCTTTAAAAATATCGGATTCGTTTTCTTTGACTTTCAAGTCATGAATGGTTTGTCTTTGTTCAGAAATGATAGAATTTAAGGTTTGAATCTCATTTAAAAAGTTATTTTTCTCGACAGCAAAGCGAGAATTAAGCTGTTTGGCCCTTTCCTCAACTTTTATCTGATTTTCTTTAACGATTTTTTCTCTGTTATGTTCAAAAATCTCTTCAAGTTCTGAAAATTCTTCAATTTTAATTTTGAGTTTATTTGACAAGTCTTTTTCTCTACCTCTGGCTAAAGATAGTTCTTTTTGAAGACTTTCCAATTCTAATTTTAATGAAAGATTTTCAGTTGTTAGCTCAAAGATCTCAAAAGTATCAGCTGAACTGATTGAAGAGTTGATGAATTCTGCAGTCATTTTCATTTGTTCTGAGGAATGTTTTAAGTCCTTTTCAGTCAAGTCTTTAATAGTCTCCAATGCGAAGGCCAGGTTGTTTTCCAAGTCTTTAATCAAAAAAATGAGTTTTTGTTCAGAGATTTCGCTTTTTACCCTTGATTGTGTTTCAAAATTAATCCTTATCTGCTGCATTTCAATTGTTTTTTCTAGTTCATGAATACGGTTTCCTGTTTCATTATCTAAACTTCCACGTCTTTCAGTTAAAACGTTTAATTCGTGTAATAAATTCCGATTTTCGTCTTTAAGTCTATCTAAAACTTCTGAACTTTCCTTGAAAATCATCTCGTTTTGGACTTTTAGGTCTTGGATCTCGTTTTCGAGGTGAAAGTTTTTCTCTTGGATTAAAAAGTTTTCTTGGATTTTTTTTATTAGAGAAAAATTTAACTCGGCAAGTTCTGATTCGATTTTTTCTATTTGGAAAGAAAAAAAATCTGGGGTGTCTTGGTCGTTTATTTGAAGAAGTTTTAGCGATTCTTGGAGAAAGGCTTGGTTTTGTTCTTTTTGTTCGAGGAATAGTTGCTTGTAGTTGGTTTCTTCTTTTTGGGGGTGGTTTGGAAGGTCTTGAGGTTCTGCACTTCGCAGGATTTCTTCGAAGATTTTCTGTTCATCAATGACCTTAACAGATTTTTCCTCTTCATCCTTATCAAGATTTCCAGGTTTATAATCACAAAGGTTAACATCTTGACCAATAACATCAACATATTTCTTGACAGGTCCAGTCCCACCCTTATTCACAAACTTAATAGGCGGTGGTACAAACTCTTCCTTCATCTCCTCAGTATCTCCTTCAAACTCATATTTCTTAGTGACAGGGTTATACCGATGAGGAACATTCGTCAAAATCACTTTTTTCGGCTGAGGTTCATCTTTCTTCAAAGGATTTCTAAACTTCGCAAAGAACCCTGGAGGGGCTGATACATTTTCCGGCTTTTTCATGGCTCTAAGACAAACTTTTTCTTTCTTCTGGATCCCTGCGAAGGTGATCCTGGAAAAAGGCAGAGAATTTTCCATTTATTACTAAATCAACTCAATTAACCTCTTCAACTCTTCTTTGAAATTTCTGCACATCTCAAAAGAGACGTCAATTAAAGGAACACTTTCCATGATGACGTTTTTCAAAGCACATATCGAACACATTTTTTCATTGAAATCTGAGCAGGTCTTGCAAAAAAGATGTAAACAAGGAAGAGCTAAAAAAGGTTTTTCTGTTATTTTCGCACAAGACTCACATCGGAAGTGGTCTTCAAAGGACTTTAAACGTTCTAAAAGGATTTCTAAAGAAGTTTCTAGTAAAGGGTTACGAATGGTTAATGAAGGGCTTTGTGAAGATGATTCTAAAGTTTGTATTGTTCCTTCGAGGTTTTGAATTAACTGGTTTTTTTGAGAAAGTTGAGATTTGAAGTAAGAATCGTTTTTTTCGTATTTTTTCAGAGATTCTTTTAGTGATGATAGTTCTTCCTCCAGGTTGAAGTAGCGCTCGTGCCAGCGACTTGCTTCTTCTTTAGAAAGATTGGAAAAAACGCGGCTTTCTATTGAAGTCTCTGCTCGTTTCAACCCGTGGGAGGCAGAACCTGAAAGACTTGCATCTTTTTGGTACTTTAAAGCGATTTCTTGCATTTTTTTCAGTTCTGATTCAGATTTTTCGAGTTTTAGTTCAAATTCTTCGATTCTTTCAACTAGAAGTTGTTTTGTATGTTCACTTTCTATTAAATCATTCATGTTTTTTACCTTTTCCAGCTCTGCATCTTTTTGAAGAAGGGAAATTTGGGTGTTAAGTTCAGAAATGACTTGATTTTGATGAGAAATTTGATTTTTACAGCGAGTGACTTCTTTATTCAGCTCGTTAATCGTTGAGTTCAGTTTATTCGACTGTCTTTGAAACATGACCAGGGTGGATTCAAAGTCATTCACTTGTTCATTCGCGACTTTTCTCTTATCTTCACTTTTTTTCAGCAATTCTTTAAATTCTTCCAGTTCAACTTCTTTGAACCTCAGAGCATTTTGCATTTCTTTCATCTTGGAATCTGAATTTTGAATGATATTCTGCATGATTTTTATGGAATTTTCACTGACTTGCCAGTTGTGAAAAACTCTTTCAGAGTTCTCTTCAGCGTTTTTCGCCTTCACTTTAAGTTGATTGATTTCCGCAAGTAACGAGTCGATATAACTAACGCATTCCTCATTTTTTTTCTGTAAACTCGCTACTTCAATATCATGAAATTTTTTCTTGCTTGGGTCTCGTTTAAAGTCACTTTCTCTTGTTTTCGCTAAACTACTGCTGGTACTGCTTAAAAGGTCTTTCTTCACATCGATCGAGTCAAGGTTTTCGCTGTCGTCTTCGTGGGACTCAAGACTTTTCTCTAAAATTGAAACGGTTTCGAGTTTTGTTAGAACAGGACTCATTGAACTTGCTTCTTTTGAGATTTTTTTGCCTAACTTGTCAAGTCTTTTTATGAATAAACCTGGTGAACGTTTGTTTTTTTCTTTTGTTTGGGAATCGACTAGGGAATGAGGTGACTGAGACTTTGGAACGACTTTTGGAGAGTGGACCATACGGTCGAATCTTTTAAGGGAGGGGAGAGGGTTGAGTATTTTTTTGTCGATGTCGAGATTTTTCCTTTTAGACATAATAATCTATGGAAAAAAGCCTCTGTGCAGTGCTGTATGAAATGGAACTAGACAGGTTCGAATACCGTCACCCGTACCACAAAATAGTCCTCCAGCGGAATGGAGGGACTAAAGATGTAATTAAGAAATTGAAAATACCCAAAACCTTCAAAATGGAAGAAGTTTCAAAGGACAGTCCCGACCTCACCTTCAAAAGCCGTCCAGAAAAAGTAACAAAAACCTTCTCATCAACCAGGACACACACCCGAAACTTCATCCGCAGAGAAAAAGTGAGTTCTTTTAACCAAAGCTTTAAAATCAACAATGAAATCATAGAAACTATGAGAATCCGAGGGTCTTCCGCAAGTCTTTTAACAAGAAAAGCGAAATCAAACCCTCCAGTGGCTCTTCTAAAGCCTTCAATCCCATGCGGAATCCAAATAAAGATAAAAAAGCTGAGGTTTCGATCACGTCAAGGAAGAGTACCTTTAGATGTTTCTTAATATTATTAAATGAATGAAAAGTCAATCATTCCTCTTAACTCGTTCTCAGCTTACACTCCTCCTTTTCGCTACTCTGCCTTGATTGACCTGCATTTTTCAAGTCTTTGCAAAAAACGCTTGGTTGCTGGACTAAACTCGACTGTTCACCCTGGTTTCAAAAGTCATTCACTCGAACAAAACGTGCCTGAAATGCCGAAAAGCAATAAAAAATCAGTACCGCAGAAAGAGTTTGTTTTTGGAGCTGAACGTGATGAACCGCCTCATGGAAAAACTACTGTTGTCCAGAAGTTTAGACATCGGAAAGGACTTAGTTTAATTGAAAATATTGGAAAATTGCAAGGTGATGTACCGGAATTGGTTATTTCGACCTCGCCGACTAAGTATATCAAAAGGTTTATTTCGCCTTATGTTAGGGAAGGGAGGGAATCTCCCAGGTCACTTAAGGAAGCAAGGAAAAATGTTTTGAGTAAAAAAACTTCGGTTAATTTACCCATGCTTTATGAAGACGACTCAGCAAAATTGAAAGAATTCGTTTTCGACTATTTTCTAAAAACACTTCGAAGCACTAACGGGATCCAAATGCGGGTTAACGAATTAAAAACCTATAAATTTTTTGTAGGAGCTGGAAACAATTCAGACCTTGTCGTAAAAATTATAAGAACCCGGCCTTGGTGGACGAAAGTCGACTCTACCCGTGAAGCTCATTTTATCTGGACAAGTGTGAAACATAAAAAAACAATAAACAGACTACCTCCTGGAAACGATCTTCTTATGGCCACTACTCAACTTCCGAAAAAACCGCCATTGAAAAAGATGCAAGAGATGGAAAGACAAGGGTTTAACTTGATTTTTAAGTCCAGTTCTTTCGTGAGTCTCTCGAATCCAAACCCTTTGGACATGAGTTTGATAAAAGTTCATAATCGGTTGAACTTGAATAAGCATCTTGTTAGTAAAAAAAGACTTTTTATGAATTTAAAAAAATTCTACTTATCGAAAGGAAGACCTCCATTCGAAGTGATTCCTTTAACATTCCACGTAAAATCCGGTAAAACCGATGAAGGATTCAAAGAATTCCAACAATCCTTCCACGAGATTCTAAAGTCATCAGGTCAAAAGCTCTGGATAATAAAACCAGGTGAAAACACAAATCGAGGCAAAGGTATAAAAGTTCTAAATTCCTTAGAAGACATCCAAGACAAAATCTCTAACCCAAGAGAAGGCCGGACTTTCGTAATCCAAAAGTACCTTGAACGTCCTCTTCTTCTCTTTAAACGAAAATTTGACATCCGTTGTTTCGGGTTACTCACAATTTTCAACACAAACCTTCAAGGGTACTTCTTTCCCGAAGGCTACATCAGGACCTCCAGCAAGGAGTTTTCTCTTAAAAGCCAAAACAAGTTCATTCATCTTACAAATGACGCGATTCAGAAACATTCAGAAGAATATGGAAAGTTTGAGCCAGGTAATAAACTTAGTTACTCTGAATTTCAAAATTTCTTGAATCAGGAACATGCAAGTTCAAAAGTGAACTTCGAAAAAGACATCAACTCGCAAATTAGGTCGATCATTATTGATACCTTTCAAGTTGCAGCGCCTCTTGTGGACCCTGCAAGAAAATTACATAGTTTTGAACTTCTTGGATATGACTTCATGGTTGATGAACAGTTTCATGTCTGGCTTATTGAAGTTAATACGAATCCTTGCTTAGAACTTAGCTGCAGTCATTTGAGCAGGCTGATTCCGAGTGTCCTTGATAACACCTTCCGACTGACGCTGGACCAGTTATTTTGCCCCAGTCCTGACTCTAAGAAGTTCCAGAAGTGGATTCCAGAAGGTCTGATCTCGAATAAATTTGAATTAGTCTTTAGCGAGCGAGTCATAGACTGTAATAATTAATGAAGATATTCGATAAGACCCTCAAATCACTACAAAAGAATCGAATAGTCCACAACCAGCAACTTTCCGAATTTTACTACCACGAACTCGGAGCCTCTCACATAATAGCCCGTCTCGGTTCAATAACAAGAAAAAACTACGAAAACGTCTGCTTCATCGGTCCAATGACTCACATATTCACTCGATCTCTTCCTAAAGGCGCTTTCGGCATCCGACAAATGACAGTAGTCGACTCTTGCAAGGCCAGTCTCGACCTTTCCTTAAAAAACTCTTCAATCCCTGGAGTGAAAATCGCAGGTCTTTGCCTGGACGATGAAAACTGGGCCTTTCCTGATAACTACTTCGATTTAATCATTAACAACTTACAGCTTCACTGGGTGAACAATGTTCATGAAACAGCTGAAAAATGGCTTAATTCCCTTAAACCTGACGGGTCACTTTTAGGAGTCGCTCTTGGAGGGGACACCCTTCAAGAACTGAGAATTTGCCTTAGTTTAGCTGAACAAGAACGTGAAGGAGGTGTAAGCACTCATGTCTCGCCAATGTTGAACATCACGGATGTCGGGCAGGTTTTGATTAGATTGAATTATAAGCTTATCACGGCAAATGCTGATTTGAATACTTTTTACTTTGATGACTCTTTCGCTTTGATGAACTTTTTGCAGAGAGTTGGAGAAGGAAATTCAACTTTTTCTAGAAGAATGATGCTTGCTAAGGACACTTTCATTGCCACGGACGCGATTTATCGCGGCCTTTTCATGGAAAAAACAGGGGAGTTTATAGGGAAAATACCTGCTACTTTTGAATTGGTTCATTTTATTGGGTGGAAAGAACACCCTGATCAAAGGAAACCCTTGGCAAGAGGTACCCGCGGAATTGATATCAAGACCTTAGCGGAAGAGGTGGACGATTCAGACATGGAACAAATCGAGATTAAAGAAGTTGATGACCAGGTGAAGGTGAAAAACATTCCAAAAAATCCTAAAAATAAATAACATTTTTATAAATCATGGGAAATCATTACTCTGTATTTAATATTTAGTGCTGGAAAGAGTATTTCGAAGAAGTCCCTGAAATTACTATTCAACCACAAAGGACATCAAGTCCTGTTCAAGCAAGTCCTTCAACTTTATCTGTGATTTCATTGAAGGCTGTTAGAGAAAAGTTGGTAAATCCTAACACTTCGAATTTACATTCAACTAGTCGACTGGAAAAACTGAAGAATATGAACCCGACTGGTAAAGAACTTAGACTTAAAGTCAAGAATTCGCCGAGTCTTGCTAAGGACTTGGTTATCAATATTAACTATCAGGGGTATATGGATTCTTTTACTCCTGGAGTCGTTTATTTTGGGGGTAAGCGTAAAGTGAAGAAAGGAGGTGTTAGGTGTTGTGACTTTGTTATTCCTAATGAGGAAAAATGCTATGGGCAAATGTTTGTTATTTATTTTTCTGAGGATTGTGAAGAGTATTATTTAAGGGATCTGGGAGTTGGTCAAGGGGTTTACTTGAAGCTTGACTATAGCTTTAAACTTACTTCTGATATTTTGGTTAATATTGGAGAAACTCACCTTTTCTTTAAAATTGCGTTTGGGAATAGCTCGTATCCTAATTTGATGTTGACTGTTTTTACTGCTAGTGAGGTGAAAACTTATTGCTTTTATGCACAGGAACAGCATATCTCGCCTGTTCGGATTGGCCGTGCAGATGACTGTGAGATCTGTATAAAAGATATGCTGCTTTCAAAGTATCAGGCTAGTATTTTATACAGTCACAGCCAAGGTTGGATGTTGATCGACGGTAACATAATCCGTCAACGTCCAAGTACAAACGGAGCATGGTGATCATTATATAGGCTTTACTGTTCAAACGACACTCTTCTGACATCGAACTCCGATTTGAAATTCGCATCAAATTTATTTAAAGTTCAAATCACATCCTAGTTATTTAACCTAATTCATATGTTTAGCTATAGAAGAGGACACTTATAAGACTTGCTTGCTGGATGAAAAGATTCAGGAAGACCTGCATAGTTCGGAGTTTCTCTATAAAAGGCGGACTTCTTCACTAGGGTCTCGATGTGACTGGCCTGGAAGGCCGAGGGCTTTGATCTGAAGCAAACAACTTTTCCCATCTCGGCCAATACGCCTATCGTTGGCTGGTCTCCGTATTTGGAAAGTTCTGTGATCTCTGCAGAGGCTAAAGCATCTTCGCTTGGGTCGTTTTCAACGTTTGTTACTATCAACAACACTCGACCTTCTAATGCTCTGAAGGCTGAAGATAATAAATCGTTGTAAAAACCATTTCGGTCTGTCAAAAGAAGTCGACCTTCTGCTCTGTGGAGGAGAATTAATAGGTCTGTTTGTTCTACTGTTGTTATCCCGCGAAGTTGACTTTTTACTAGAAGCTTTTCTTTTATTTCTAAATGAACGTCTTGACAGATTTCTTGAAGAAGTTGCTTGAAGACTTGAAGATCCGAATTCTTGAGTGACATTATTGATATCTGCGCAGTATCGATGCTTTTCATATACAAAGCACTCAAATCAAAATGCCACTGTGAACCCCTGAGTTAATAATATTACCACTTTGCGCGCTAGAATTTTCTTGCAATAGTTACAGACGACTTCATCCCCATTCTCTTGTGCTGAGTATCTAAATCCATCTTACACAACAGTAAACGTTAGATGATCCTCTCCCTGAATCAAGTGTTCTTCAGTCGAGATCAAAATGTTGCAGTTCTTGCATAAAAAAGGCTTGGGCTGTGGCAGCATTTATGTATTTTTCAATCCGAAGAATAGAGGCCATTATTTAAACAATGGAAAAAAAAGGTTTCCCAGCACCTCCCGCAGACAAGCGTTCATCAAAGAAAAAAGGCCAAAATAATGTCTCTGAACTGATGGTTCGACAAGTTTCTCAGCTTCGGGCAGCCCTGACGCAGTTTCAAATTATTCCCATTCGCAGTAACCCTGAACTGAACTATTCGGTCTTGCCCAACAACATCAATATTTTGCTATTTGGTCCTTCGGGATCTGGAAAGTCTTCATTGTTGAGGACTTTTTACAGGGCTTATCATAACACACAGGACCTTCCTGATGAAATTCATCATAAACTTGTTGTCAAAGGGACTTCGCAAAATGAGGGTACGACTTTATACACTACTGTTGTGATTAAACATGAAAGCGGGTCAGACAGTGGCATAAAAGTTCATGATACCCGAGGACAGATCTGGATGGATGTAAAAGAAAAAGCCCAGGCAGATTTGATTTTACAAGGAAAAGTCAAAGATCAAAGCAAAGTAGACCAAAGAAATCATCGATATGCATTCATGCTTTGGGAGTTTTGGAAAAAAGACACTCAATTATTCCCAACAGAAATAATGATAAACAACCCAACTTTAACCAACAAGCCCCATTGCTTATTATTCGTTTTTGATGGGAGTTTAGAAGAGATTCCAAATGGCGATGAAGAAACCGCTTTTTATCATGAAATTTTGCACATGGCTAGAAATAAAGGATATTTTTACCCACAAATCGTCCTCACGCACATTGATAAAGTCGAGGCAACTGTCAGAGAAGAGGAAAAACTTCGAGAAATCCTTGATTCAAAAATAGAAGGCGTGGTAATGAAGCTTGGAATTCCGAGAAGTAGTGTTCATTTTGTTGAGAACTATCATAATAAACAGTGGAGCTCGAATTTGAATGTTGATTTCCACTCACTGAGACTTTTACATGAAAGTGTGCAACAAGGAGACGCTTTTCTTCAGAGTCAGTTAAAAGAAAAGAGCACTTGCGGGATCATGTGATTGATGTTATATTATAACAGGTAACTAATAGATGTTTTGGAAGAATATTAATATGGAATATGTTTGTTTTAGAGATGATTGCAGAGAGAGACCTGAATTCATCTGCACCTGTGACGAGACTTTTTACTGCTCAGATCATATTTCGACTCATATCGCTGAGAATAAAGATTTTTCTCATAATTTCAGACCTTTATTCAAAAATTTTCATTCTACATTAAAAACACAGGTCATGAAAAATCTGGAAAGTCTTTTGATACAGGTCTTTGAATATAAAAAACAACTTTTTGCTTTTGCCAGAGAGATTATTTCGTCAATTAACACCCTTCAATCGAAATTTATGAAAGTTGAGAGATATCTGGGCTTGAATATCTTTGAAGTTCAAACAAATAACCGATTTTATTGGAATATCAAAGCAAATCCATCAGAATTCATTGAAAAAAACCTGAATTTTTCCAGTTTCGAAATAATTTCAAAGTACCTGAAAAAAAAACTGAGTAGTTCAAAAATCTTTAAAATTTCAGAATCTTTTAAAAATCTGCTGAAAAAACGGCTTGAATTTGACCTGGTTTCATTAAAAAATCATGAAGATCAGCTTTACTTCTGCTCAGATGAAACAACTTCTTTATTTTGCTTCGACACAAGACAAGAAAAGACGACTTTTTTACCTTTTGAAGAAAATTATCTGAGAAGAAGGTCTCCAGTGATATGCCCTTTAGAAAACAATAAAATTTTCATATATGGAGGTTGGAATGAAAAAGCTTTAAAAAGCGCTTTAATAGTCGACATTTCTTCAAAAACTCTAAAAAAAACAAGCGACGGTATCAGAAGGTCTCAAGCCTCAGCTCAATTACTAAAAAATCGAGTTTACATCTTCGCAGGGTGCACTTCAGCTGAGGTCTTCACAACAGAAAGCAGTTACTTCGACCTGGTAAAAGAAAACTGGAAGAAAATCTCTAATTTTCCAATTTCAACTCGAAATACAAGCACCCTTCTGCAAGGTTCTAAAATTTTAATAACTTCCAGCGAGAACTCTCTTGTGACATACGAAAGTGATTCAGACACTTACAAGACAGTCAAGTTAAATTTCATGATAAATACAATAAACCTCCTTTTCAGTCATGAAGATTCTGTTTACTTGATAAGCACTCCACACATCTACAAAAGTTCAAAACCTGACTTGAAGACTTGGAAAGTAGTTCAAAGTTGCTCAGTGAAAAACACGACAACATCAAAACCAGTCCATTCGCCTGACAGAAACTTTCTCTTCTTTTCCGACAGTAAAAGAAAAATCTATAAACTCGACTTGAGATCTTTTTTCTTGAAAAAATTAAGTAATTAAAATGGGATGCTTTGCAAGTGTCTCAGCACCTGACTTGATCATCATCAGTCATGAAGAAGACGAAAACATCGGAGAACTTGTCAAAGAATACAACGAATTTTGCAGGAAATCAAAAGAAATCCTTAGATTTTCTATTCAAGTCTCAAAAAAAATCGACCCTCTTCTCTTAAAGTTAATTGAAGACTCCAAAAAAACAGGAAGTATTGCAATGAAGATTCAAGAGTGCTTCATGGCCTTAACTATTTGCATTCTTCATTATCAACAGTCTAAAAGAGAAAGTTTTCGTGTCATGTTTAGTAATTTTTTACCTGGGTTACTTGTTGAACCTTTTGAACTTTCACCTAAGTTAAGAGCGAAATATGAAAATTTAATCAAGTTGTGTGGAGCTTTGCCTGGAGTTTTAAAACATTTCGGAAAACTTTGTGAAGAAATTGTGAAGTGCTTGGCACTTGCAAGGGATTATTATCCTAAAGAATTTTATGCAAGGGCTTGCTTTACTTCTGGATTTTCTTTGGTTAAATTTGCGGAGGTTGAAAGAGACTTGATTGATAATTTTGATATGATTGCTGAAACTGGGAAAATGCTTGATAATACATTTAAAAATTGCAAGGATTGCATTAGGGTTGTTTATAGAATTGTTGAGAAATGTGATAAGAATTTGGAGGAGGTACTTGCGATTTTAGATGGAATTGATGAGTTGAATTATGATGTTTTGCCTGAGTTGGTGACTACTCGGATAGATGAATTCTTAAACAAGCATGATATTAAACTGACTAACTAGTCTAACTAATCTTGACAATATTCAAAAAAACCAAAGATCTTAATAAATCTAAAACATTCAAATTAAATTCCTTATTTTAAATCTCTTATAAACCAATAACTAATCTTCCTTCTAATCCAATCCAAACCCTCAAAACATAAAATTTCTATCAACCTCACAATCAACTAAATCCAAACCACCAAAACCTCTAATCTCAACATCTCAAATCCCTCAATACTTCTAAATAACCCAAAAAAGATCCCCAAAATTCTTAACCCAAAAAAAATCAAAACATCACCACAAAAAAAATCATTAATCTCTTCAGCAGTCATGAAATAAATGGGCTGCAACCAGCCAGGTAAATCAGAAGTAGTCCTTTCCCAAAGACCACAGCAAGTCCCTCCAATCCGCAGCCACCTCCGCCTTCCAACCCGGCGAAATTCCTTACTAACAACAAAGCTTTCCACAATAACCGAAAAATACCAAATAGTACGAGCCTTAGGCAGTGACAGTATCGGAACATTATTCCTTTGCAAAGAACTTCCTTCTGAATGTCTTCGAACAATCCGAGAAATAAACAAGCACAACCTTTTAAAAAGCTTTGAATTTTACACTGAATACAACATCTTAAAAGAACTTGACCATCCAAACATCATGAAAATTTATGAAGCCTGCGAAACTACTAAAAACTTTTACATTGTTCTTGAAAACATCAGCGGAGGGACACTTCTGAGAAAGTTCAAAAAAATCGGATATGAGGCTGAAATCGCGCGATTTGCTTATGAACTATTCGGAGCTTTGAACTATATGCATAAGCAGGGAATCGTTCACTCTAATATCTGTGGGGAGAACGTGGTCCTTTCCAGTCAAAATGACGATGCAGTAGTGAAAGTCATCGGATTTATCAACGCCAGGAAGAAAGAAAGCTTGAAAGACGTTGAACTTTCAAAGCTCTCTCTTGAGTTCTGTAGTCCTGAAGTACTTGAAAATAAAATCAGTGAAAAGTCAGATGTTTGGAGTACAGGAGTGCTTTTGTACACCCTGCTTACTACGAAAAGTCCCTTTCCTAGAGTGGAGGTGAAAGAACTGGTACAAGCGATTCTTGCTGGAAATGTTGAATATCATAACTCAGGGTTTAACTCGTTGTCGAAAACTGGACAGGACCTGGTCAAGTCGATGTTCATCGTCGACTTTGAAACTCGTCCGAGTTTTGAAGAACTGCTGAGTCACCCGTGGTTTGCGGAAAGTAAGCAAACTTTACCTATTACTTTTAACATCGCGAAAAAAATTAGTGTTTTTAAAGTCAAATGTCATATTGCTCGATGTCTCTTGGACTTGATTGCTACGAAACTTTCAAGTGATAAAAAAGATTATACTGTGATGAAGTATTTTAAGTCAATTGATTTGAATAATGATGGAAAAGTCAGCAGGGAGGAAATTTTAACGACTTTTGAGCAGATTGGAGTTAATGTCACTAATGAGATTGATTTTATTATGGAGAATCTTGATTATGACTCTAGCGGCTTTATTGATTATACTGAACTTATACTTGCTTTGACTAATTGGAAGGAAGAACTTAAAGTGAAGAACTTGAGTAAGATTATTGTCAATAAAGATGGAGATATCGCTTTGAATTACTTGCTGAGACAACTGCCGGATATTGAAGAGGATGACTTGGAATGTTTTAAGGTCATGTGCTCTGAGAATAAAGGAGTTGTTTCTGTTGAGAACTTGAAGAAGTACCTGAAAAGCCAAGTTGTGTTTACATAATAATAGCGGTTAAATCTGATATTGAACCGTATTTAGTGCCTTTTTGAAGATTATTATTAAATTATGTTTTTAGAAGAAAGTGAAGACAATTATTAGAGTGGTTTGAAGAAAAGACATTTTTTTCTCATAAGAAGTTTTGCTATGAATGAGGTGAGTATAGAAAATTTAACATAATTCTAAATGTGAAATGAAGAATTTGATCTCATTACATCAAACACAAATATGAAATCGCAAAAATTTTGCTAAAACTCTGTTCTAGTCAACAATTTCATCTTTTATTTCAGAGTAACTCAAATATATGCTGTTCTTGATTTAAAAAATCACAGTATAAAATAATTACTAATCTATATCAGAATATTTCCAACAATCCCTTGAAAATCAATAAAAAATATATATGTTTAATCCCAATCCCTATAAAATTATAAAAATCATTTAAAATCAAATAAATCTTAATATTCTTCAACTTCCAGCTCAAACCTTAATATCTAATAAAGAATGGAAAAACAAAGAGTCCTAGTTGAAGGTGTCTTCGATCTATTCAGTCTCAAGTACATGACCCTCTTAGACACGCTAAAGTCGCAAGGTTTCTTCACAGTAGTCGGAGTCTACTCAGATGAAGAGACCACTCGACTCGGCCTTCCAGTAGTGATGACTGAATACGAAAGAGTAGAAACTTTAAAACACTCTCGACTAGTAGACGAGATTCTCAGTCCTTGTCCTTTCTCCCTGACTTCTGAATATTTAAATGAACATCAAATCGACCTAGTTTTCGTTGAAAAAAACGAAGAAAGACTTTCAAATGTTCAACAGTTTGTCAGGGTGTTGCCAGGCAATGAAGGAGTCGATGCTGATGGAATCATTTCGAGAGTTCTAGACCAGTTCGACGAGTACTGCGAAAGAAACCTAAGCAGAGGCTACAGCGCTTCTGACATGGGACTCTCATCACTTGAAGCCACTTCATTATTACTGCGGCTTGCAAAGAAAAAGCTAAAAACTAAATAATATATTCGTATATGGTTAGTTATTACTGAATCTAACAAGCACAGTTTTCCAGTCCACATCCAGAAATCTTTATTTTTCTTAACTGGATAATCGCTCGACCGTTCTTTAAATTGTATTCTCGAAATGGAAAGAGCTCATCCTCGATTTTTTTATACCCGTCTTTCATTTTCCCTGGGTAACAAAATACGAAGTCAGCTTCAACCACGGCTTTTTTGTTGACTAGTAACTCTATTTTATAAAGAGTCACTAGACCTCGGTTTGCAGGTCCTGTGACGAATTTTTTAGAAGAGATTACTTGGACTTCTTCGAGTTTTGAACAGTTTTCACTCTGGGAAGCTTTTAGTTTTGTGTATTGCTCGACCATGGCGATAAGTTGAGTCAAGATTTTAGGACTGTTAAGTTCTATGAAATTAGAACAAACACATTTATAGTCCATTAAATCTAAATCTTTGCAGTGTCTTGATGGGTCGATTTTCTCGGTGAAGAGGTTGTATATTGAAGATACTGGAAGATCTTTCTTTAGTGAGTCAAAATATGAGGAGTTTTCATGACCGTATGGCATATGTGCAAGGTATTTCAATGCGTAATTCATGTCCATTCTACCTACCAATTGATGGCTGTTGTGATGAAGGTTTGATCGAGCTCCTAGTTTATTTTCGATTTCTTTGTCTATTATAAAGAAACTCATCGGTGACGTTAATTCAAATTGGTTTCTAATATCAAACTGCAGATATGGAAACCGTATTCCATGATCAGACAACAAAAACATCGCAAAATTCTCCGAATTTTGCTGAAATAATTGAAAAAGTCCATTAATAAACGGTACAATATCCTTATCAACAGTCTGAATATTCCCAGACCTCTCATGAGCAGCATCAAGATGAACATAAGCAAACTTATTGAAAGACCTGTACTTCTGAAAATAATCAAAAACATAACTAAAAGTCAAATTATGCGAGTCCTGGTTCCCCACACATCTCTGCTTATTCGAGAAGTCTTCATATCCAAAAACCGCCCAAGCATCTCTCCAATAATTTGCAAGAACATGATCAGCAAGTACTTTTCGTCCAATGAACCTGACAGTGAAATCCCAGACAGTATCCATCAGATACAAGGTAGTGAATCCTAATTTAGAATAATAAGACCAAATAGCTTTTTCTCTCTGAAACTTCAAATGAGGTTCAGAAATTCCTTCAAAAGGCGGTTTTTTGACCTCCAGTTTAGTTTTCACTTTATCCCAGTGATCGCCATATAAAATCTGTATCATGTTCGGAATAGTAAAAGTCTCTGGAGTGCCAACTCTTTTAAACTCATAAGCTGAGTACTTCGGGTGGAACCCTTCTCCACTAATACCTTGATTCATGAACTGTCTTAACAAAGGCAGATATCTTCCTACTGTAAACCTTGAAAGCGAGTCGAAAACAAGAAGCAAAACATTCATCGGCTTCGAGTCTTTTCCAAGCAAGTCTTTAATTTCTTTAGCCCTTCTCGCAACAGTAGAATTAAACCTGATAAAAGCAAAAGCATAAACACTTTTCACTCCACATTTAACAAAAGCGTATTCAGATCCAGGTCTTAATTCATTTCTCTTCGACCATCGAATGTCTTTATTTTTGAATTCTCCTCCAAAGACCTGTTGTTTTCCATTGTCAATAATAAATCTTGCTTCGGCGTTTTCACATTTCGCAAAAATCTCAGTTTCCCTTATTTCAATAAAATCATTTGTTGGAGTTTTGCAATTTGAGAAAGTTTTGAACCTGTAAACTTTTTTGACTTCTTCTTCAGAATAAACTGGTTCTTGAATAATACATGCACTCTTCGGAGGGTTTTCAAGGATTTCTTCTTGAATCTCATCAAATTCCATCTGAAGGGACTTTTTTACCTCAACCACTTGGGTCTTAGCTGAGTAGAAATCGCTGAAGATGACCCAGGAGACCATGAAAAGTGTGTAAAACGACAAAAAAGTAACTAATGCAAGCATTCCATTATTCATTTTATTCAAGTGGCTAACTTAAGAGAAATAAGAATGATCTGAATTGAAACTCTCGATTTTTTCCAGTTCTTCCTCAGTGAACTCTTTAGAGTAGTTCATAAATGAAGTCCACCAGGCCTTGTGACTTTTCCAGAACTCGGCGATGGTTGAATTGACGCAGGAACTGACTTCGCCTCCAAGTTTTTTCATCCCTGATAACTTTATCAACGCCTGACCTTTCCACGGCTCGATGAACTCTTTTTGACCAAGGATCAAGGCAGAGAGTCGGAAACAACTGGAAGCGTCTGCCGGGGATGAGAGGATTTCTTGAAATTCAAGAGATTTTGAAGTTTCATCCATAATTCTCCAGATCGTTGAAAGGTAGAACTTCGCGGCAAGCTTTACTTCAAGGTTGCCTTTGCTGATCAGGTCTTGGAAAAAGGGACGGGGAGGGTCTACTAAGAACTGGTTGTAATACCACATCATTGTCAACATCAAGCCTTTAATCATTTCAGTCACTTTTGAGTCGAATCCAGGCGTCACACGAGCTAAAATCAGTGAATAAAGTTCTTTAGTCGCTCTTAAAGGTGATAAAAGTTTCAAAACATCAGAAGTTTTTGATACGATTTTAATGTCAGAATGTTTTAAAAGTCCTTGCAAGTCATTTAAACTGTAGACTAATAAAGGAAAAACCGAGTAGTCTAAAACGGCTTCGTTGTAAAGTTGTTGAATGATTTCTAGAAGTAAGTAATTTGAGTAAGAAGTGTCGCCATTACTGAGAAATTTCAAATAGTCAAATAAGCAAGGTTGGTATATCAAATAATGTGACTCGGAAAGTTTTAGACTTTCCCAACCTGAAGCTGGGTGCTTGTCGACGTATGAAGTGTGAATTACCGCCTTGCTGATCACCCTAGAAACACTCGTTCTTAAGTCAGCAAAGATATCATGAGGCAAACTTTTCAGTATATCAAAAAATTTCGCATAAATCTCAGCACCTCGCCAGGCGAGAATAGAAGTTAAAGTCGCTAAAAGTTTCAATATTTTACTCAGTTTTTTATTTGAAAAAAGAGTCATTTGTTCTAATAAGTTCTCAAAAACTGCAAGTTTTACGTTTAAAGATAGTTTTTTTAAAGAAAAGTTTAACATCGAGTTCCAGTTGTTTATTGAATTTATCTGGGAATGTTTCAAGGAAAAGTTTAGTGATTGTAAAAATCTGTTTGAGTCTTTCCAAACGCTTGAAGCTGCTCCGAGACCTGCGAGAACTTCGAGAGCTGCGCATTGGTAGGGCTTTTCTTTTAGGATGAACTTTTGACAGGCTTCAAATAACACCTGGCAGTCTTTTTCTCCGCAGATTTCACCGAAATGTCGGATTAGCTTTGCTGTTTTTTCTGAGAAATCACCGAGTAAGCCTCTGGGACTGGTGAAAAAAGCTTCGAGGAACTTGTAAGGGTTGTTTAAGAACCTGATAGAGCTATTAACATTATCATTCATACGTGTACGAGGATTGTTTACAATATTTTCCTCACTTTTCAACATATGTCCTACAGCGAGGTACTCAATAAACTTTTCCACTTTTTCCGGAGAAGCAAAGATATCTAAAAGTTGAGCTTTGGTCTCATTAAAAGATTCTAATTTGATTTTTTTTACTTTAAAGACAATTCCCAAATTAGTCCATCCGACATGAACAGGTGCAGGATAAGAGAAAGTTTCATTTTGCAAGTACCTTGAGCAGTGATTAAACGAAGCAGGTTGATATTCCACTTTATTTTTTTCAATATAATTCTGACTTTCCATCCACAAATAAGCCCCGAGCACCCTTTGAGCTGTTTCCCTTATATCAAAATTTTCATCAATGACCAACCCAGTCAAGTGTCTATAAAGTCGAGGGTATTGGCTGAGATTAAAAGAATTTTTGTAAATCAGCAGCAATAAAAGAAGGTAAAGCTGAGACCGCCAATGAGTTATCGACTTAGATTCAATAATTTTCAATATTTTTTCAGTCACTTCTAAGTTTTCTTCAATTGAAAAGCGGTTGTTGACAAGTCGACAATCCGGGTAAAAACTCATCACAAAATTGCAGAAGTAGTTAAAAAATTGAGTTTGTATCTCGATATCTGGAAATTGCTGAATTTTTTGAAGAATTTCGAAGATTGATAAATCTTTTCCAATTATGTTCTTTCGCCAGACTGCTTCATGGTCAACTAGAACTTCCATTTGCTGTTTTAGTCTTTCACAGTCTTGAAGGTTCAGGTCTTGAGTTAGTTTTTGCCAGGTTTGCTTGATTATTCCTTTAAGGCCTATGAATGATGACTTTAGGATGTATTTTATGGAAGAGATTGCTTTTGCACGTACTGATTTGAACTCACATTGAGAGAGGTCAACTAAAATGTTGAAAAATTTGGAATATTTAGAGTCGAAGGTCTTTTGACAGTAGTTACTTGATACGATTTTTCGGTATAGGTTTAAAGTTTTACGGATCAGGTAGGGGCGGGTCTCGTTTAAGTTCTTTTCTTTCACGTTCACGAGAGGGTTGAAGTTGTTTTTTCTTAGTTCGTTTACCAACTTACTGCCCATTCTTACAAAAGCAAATGTCAGGTCAACATTATGTATAATATTCGCTAAAAGTTCCACAAAAACCTCTAAAACAATAGGATCCTCCCTAACAAATCCAACAGCAAGTACCTCCTGTACAACTTTTTCCATATTTTCCTCAAAATCAAGTAATTTCTCATAAATTTTCAAAGCCGGGAAAAAAACGAATCCCGGTGTGGAGTTTTTGATATGAACAAAGTAGCTCCAAGTTTTAACTAAAGAAAGAGCAACCTTAAGAAAACTCTTCATTTCAGATTTGCAACTAGGAGGACTAAGCAAGTATTTCAAAAAGATTTCATTAGCTTTGTCAATAGCTTCCTGTTGAGGCAGATACCAATTAATCTGCAAGTCAAGAGACCTAGACTGGTTCAAAATCCTTCCACAGTGATACCCACTTCCAGCATTTTTCGGCAGAACACAAGAATAATCAAGAGGATAAACATCAAGTCCTCCAGCAACAAGAGCAGATAAAAGTTTTCCAGCTTCTTCCGGGTACTCATCTTTAACCTCATCAACAATTTTCAACACTTTCTGCACATCTGCAGAAGTCCTAGCAAATAAAAGTGCTTCAGTAACAATCCCCAATCTCCACAAGACCTGATTTTTTGCATAACTTAAAATCCCTTCACACATCTTTAACAATTTCGGCAAAATTCCAATATTTCTCCTTACCAGAAACTTTGCAATGACTCCAAATTCAACAACAGCATTCGAATAATTATTCCTCATGACAAAATCCAAAAAATCTTGAGTCCAACTTTCAAAGATTTCATTAGAAACATTATCAGCGAGGACATTGAAGCTGATTTCTAAAAATTCTTCAATTTTCAAGTTTCTTGAGTTTTCCGCATCTGTTGAAGTTTCGAGTTCAGACAGGACATTGAGAAGATTAGAAAAAAAGTCGCATGCCCAGGGCTCGTTGGTGATGGTCTCGTAACATGCGAGTTGTCCATAAAGTGAAAGAATTTTGCAAGTTTTTTGCATGTCGCTCGGGTTCATCTCAAGTAGTGTCAGGTTCAAAATGACTGGCAAGTCGCTTGAGTCCTTCCAAATCGATGGTTCTTTAATAGGCCGAAGCATGCCGGTCAGTGCTTGGATGACACTTTGATGAGGAATTTCGTAGTCTTGCAGTAGTTCCATTGAGTAGCTGATGAGGCTTGGAATCGTTTGTTGCGGGCTTAAAAAGCACAGATTTGAACAGAGACGGTCAATTTGACTCAGCTGGTTCGAGTAGAAGATCAGTCTAACCAATGGCAAGACCAAAGCTACTAACTTTTTCGTAAGTTCCTCAGAAGGCGCCGGGCACTTCCCATCCGAGGCCCTCTGAATGCGTTTGCAATACGAGAATACAATCCTGGAAATATAATTAATAAACCCAGAGCCTAAAATCTTCCCTTCCTTAATCATAGCCTGCATATTTCTAAGCCACTGTTCAAGTAATTGAAAATTTTCCAAGTCTAAAGTAAAAGCGACGATTTTCGCAAAAGAAGAACTTTTTTTAATATACTGAACATTCAAATTCGCAGTTGGAGAAGGCTCGAAAAAGTAAGTCTTCGGCCTGGGCAAGTTTTTATTCAACAAAGGAAGACTAGGAAGGACGTCATTGTAAAGTTTGGCTAACACCCTACTCCAGTCAAAGCCTTTCGACCACTTCGCTGCAGAGGCCATGCAACTCATCACATTAATCAGCCAGTTCAGATTCCTCTGGTCAACCATCAAAAGGTCAGCAACTTCTGAAATCCAAGCCGTGCCCTGGGCTTTACTCGGCATTAAATTACAAATCCACATAACTGCTTCTGTATTATCCCCCCCTGGACATATCTTCGGCTTAAAAAAGGCCAAAATTTCTTCTGGTGCCTGGTCAGAGAAGAACTTTTTCGACCTTTTAATGCATTTACTGATCTCTTCGAATACTCCTGAAATCTGCCTTTTGCTGATAAGAAAAGAGTTCGCTATTTTTAGAAGCTCCTGGTAAAAATCGTAAAAGTCTTTCCAGTTGACTGAAAGAGAAACTTTGGATTTCAAGGATAGGCAACGATTCAACAAGCGCAGAGTGACACAAAGACCATCCAGTGATGTGTCTGAGTTGAAGATTCGATTGTATAAAAGAGTGAGCAGACGTGAAAGCTCGTCTCTTGTTAGCTTGTAGATGTCGAGGAATCGGTGGATTGCGGGAAGCCAGACTATCAAGGAACTCTCGTCTGGGTTTCTTAGACCTTCGATTATGGTCGGAATCGTCTCGGATCTTAATGAAAGTAAGTTTTCTCGGCACTCGTCGGGCAAGTTTTTCTCAAATGACCTCAGTTTCACCATTTTTAATTAGGATGAAAAATGAAATTTAGCTGGGATGATTTTGGGATTATTTGGTAGGAGATCAGGTTAGGTTAGTTCAAAGTTTTATCTTTTGACCAGCAAAGCTTTGATTAACAGGTTTCACATTTCTATTTCCATAATCCCCAGTCCTATTATTTCCCTGCTGTACTTTAGGTGCCGATATTTCCACCTTAACAGCCCTTCCTTCAATCTGAGTTCCAGCCAAAGCGACTGCTTTAACAGCGGCATCCGTTTCATAAAACTCAACATGAGCAAATCCCTTAAGTTCTCCAGTAGGCAACTTAGCAAGTCTAACCTGTTTGATATCCCCACATTTTCCAAAGAACTCTTGAATCATATCCTCATTCGCCGTATAAGGAATATTTCCAACAAAGACAGTAGAAGAACTTCCAGCCTGTTGCCTCGAAGGCTGAAAAGAATTTTGCCCTGCAGGGCGATTTTTTTTCCCAGAACTGAAAGAAATTCTAAGAAATCTTCCCATGAACTCCGTATTGTTCAGTACTAAAGCTTCCTGAGCACTTGCAGGTGACGTGAAAGACACAAAAGCAATGCCAGAAGGAGAGCCGTCTCGAAAAGGCATGGAAATTTTATCGATTTCTCCGAATTTTGAGAAAAGTTGTCGAAGGTCAGGCTCTGTTGCTTCAAAGGCGAGTCCTCCAATGAATAGTTCTAAGTCGTTTGAAGTAACTGTGGGTGGCTGGGGCTCTGAAGGCTTCGGCTTCTCTAAGGCTGGAGTGGGTGTTATTCGCTTTAAAGGAAGAGTTTCTTTTATGTTGGTTTTTCCTTTTTTCGTCTTGGTTAGGACTAGGTTCTGCTCTTCGTCGTCACTTGAGTGAACGGAGTTTGAACTTGAACTTGGTGATGAAGATGTTTCTGGCTTTGAAGGCTTTGGAGCAAGGATTGGCTTTTTTTGATTTTCGGGAATTTTTGATATTGACGGCTTGTATGGGTCTTCTTCTTCGCTGCTTGATGAAATTTTTTTCTTGGGAAGTTTCGAGGGTTTTAAGTGCTCGTCGTCTGAGGAAAGGGTTTTGGGTTTGGAATGAGATTCTTTTGATTTTAATGGCTTTTTTAAGGGCTCGTCGCTGCTGGATGAAGCGGGACGCTTGGACTTGTGCTTGGATTTCTTTGGTTTTGGTTCGGATTCACTTTCGGAGTCACTTGAGAATTTCTTGGTTTTCTTTTTTGGCTTTTGGTCTTCACTTGAAGAGGTCTCTGGCTTCTTTTTCTTGTCTTTTTTCTGGTTTTTGGACTTTTTTTTCTTGTGACGGTCACTCTCAGAACTTTCCTCACTAGATTCCTGAACCTTTTTCTTTTTTTTGATGACAACTTCTTCAGAACTATCACTAACTTGTTTCTTTTTCAACTTTTTCTTATCCTTTGCCTTTTTCTTCGGTTCTTCACTGCTAGATTCAGAGACAAGATGTCTTGATTTCGACTTAGAAGAAGGTACAATTTTCGTCTTCCTTTTCAACATTTCCTCATCAGACGAGTTGTTTTCTTCATCAGACGAGTTCTTACTTTTAAGATGTTTGGTCTTACCTGCGGAAGTTTGAACCAACGAAGATTTAACCATTAATCTTTATAGTTAGACATCATTTTTAGATAACAAGTCAAAATTATTAACATTTGATAGAAGTCTGCAGTGGAAGAATATAAAGTCTAGTAATGGGAAACGCGACAGTAATCTTAAAATAGTGCTGCCGCAGTTATCCAAGTTTCGCTGAAATCGTTGAAAATAACTTCAGAAATGACGGTTTCGCCAAACCCCAGGGCACTTCAAACGACACGAAATCTTTAGTCGCTTATCGACAAGAGTCTCTGAATATCGACCTGAGCGAGTGGAGCACAACAGAAAGACTTGCTCGAATTCAGGAGTCAGGAGGTTCGAACCTAAAGCTTTTTATAAAGACTTCGAAATCATCTAAAACTCTGACAATAACACCTTCAGGCCTTGACCCGGCAACACGAAATGTGAGAGACGGGGTTGTTTATTTTGGAGTCAAAAGAAAAAACCATCTGGGTGAAGTGGTTGTTGACCATAAAACTGAAATAAACAAGAAAAAATACTCGGAAGAGTTAAGAGGTCCTCATTTTATGATTTACTTCGACCCTGGTACCAAAGAGTATTTTTTGCATGATTTGATGATCGGCTTCGGCACTTTTGTTAAGATTAGTCATACGATGGTCTTGCAAAATCAGCATCTTTTGAACTTTGGCGACTCTTTTGTATTGGTCAATATTGTGCCAAGGTATGAAAACGATAATTATCCAAAACTTAAATTAAAGGTCGTCAATCGAAGTAATGAAAGTCAGATTTTTTACTTTAATGCTCAGGAGTTTTATTTGAGTAGCATAATTATTGGAAGAAGTCGCGGGTGCCATGTTTTTATTGATGATGCAATGATCTCGAAACAACATGCTAGTGTCATTTTCACTGCTGGACAAAAATGGGTTGTTATTGATGGAACTCCAAATAAAAATAGCTTGAATGGCACTTGGATTTATCCTCAAAGTGACTGGAAATTAGAAGAAGGAACGGAATTTAAGGCTTGTGAAGCGGTTTTTAAAGTTATTTAAGTCAAGTTTCAATGTTGAAGGATTGAAGCTTGAAAGATTGAGATTTTTTTTAATAATTTATTGAAATTTTTAGATTTTGGTTTTTTATGAAATTATTGATGGATGGGATAGAGGTCGAATTAATAAGGGATATGTTATATTCAAATCGGATGATTATTAGATAATTGATTTAATTTAGTTAATTTGAACTACTTCAAAATTATTAATGCCATTGTAAAAGTTAGAAGGAAATTGAGTTACAGTCTACATCTAAAAATAATAGTAAATCAAGCCTTGAATAAATGTGATAATTTATATTAATCAGAGCTATTAATTATCCTTATTATCCAAATTATTCATTATATATAAAGTGGTGTTAATGCAAGTTATTTACCTGAATTTCCTCTAATTTTTTATTCTTCATCACCTCAATTTTACAAAGATTTCCAAAATCCTCATCTTTTCTAGTTCTTTTTTCTTTAAGTTTTGGAGTCATTCTCAAATAAACCGATTCCTTAGCAATTCTTTTAAAATCCTGATTACAAGGAGACATCCGTCTTTTCTTAAACAACATGACCTTACTTCCAGAAAGCGGTGATTGAACAACAAGAGCCCCTTTCCTAACAAGTGAAAATCTTGCATTTCTAATCAAGTCCTTAAATTTTCTCCCTTTACCCTGAACAACGACTTGTTTTTCAGGTTCCGGACTTTTATCAAATCCAGAGTTTCTAAAGATAGAAACAACTTCCTGTTCAATAGAATTTCGATGAGACCTTAAAAAGTTTTTGCAGATGCTTTTATACTTAACAGGAGCGAAAGTCTGACATTCTTTGTCTTCTCCAAAAAAGTAAGAACAAAATCTTTCTTCTTTTACAGGGTTGACAGTCCTGACAGCTTTTCTTACTTTAGGAGTGGCACTTTGAGGTCTAGCGAAAAGTTTGTGTTTTTTTGCAATAAAAAAGTTCATAATCGTTACTATATCCTATTCAAGTTAAAATACAAGCTTTACTAAAAACATTGATTTTACCTTTTTTCTTCTTCTCTTAACTTTTCTTCTACTTTTTTCCGAACGACTTCTGAAAGGCAATCAAAAACTTTTGGGTCTAATCTGAAGATATTAATGATTTCTTCACTTACTTTCACTACTGTGTCAATATTTTGATTATACAAGAAACTTACTTTAGCTGGAGTTGTTTTGCTACTGAGAGGGTCTCGAAATCCGATGTTCATATCGATTCTGACTTCTTTTTCATCAAATTTAAGTGCGACAGGTTGATGAACTTTAGCGTCATTTTCCTCGATTTGCAAGAAAGGATGAGTTAAGAGTTCATCAGCATGAGGCCTTTGGTCAACAGGCATAAGACAAAGTTCAATAAAATCTTTCACTTCCTGATCAGAAATCATTTCCATTGACTGAGGCCTGATGCCGCTGGTGACTTTATTATAAATCTCATAAGGACTACTGCATTCCGAGTACGGGGTCATATGTGTGCACATCTCTAGAATACAAAGTCCAAAAGAGTAAATATCAACACTTGGGCCATAATGTTCATCATAAAGCTCAGGGGCCATATATTGAGGAGTTCCTAGAATGGTCTTGTTATGTGAAGTCTTCATCATGGTGCTCAAGCCTAAATCACCTATTCTCACCTCTCCAGTGCTGGAACTTACAAAAATATTGTCGCTTTTTAAATCTCTGTGGATTATCGGGTATGGCTTCTGAGAGTGAAGGTATTTCAAACCTTCTAGAATTTCTTTGCACCATTGTTTGATCACTCGTAGATGAGGATGCTTGAACTTTTTCAGGTAGTTTTTTAAAGAACCTCCTGTCATTATTTCTGTTATGAAAATCACTTCTTCTCGTCTTTGGTTGTGCCAGGCTTTTATGAAGTGGATTATGTTTGGATGGTGAAGCTTTTGGATTAGAAGGATCTCGTCTCGGATTTTTTCTTTGTCGTATTTGGAAAGACCTTGAGTTTTTACTATGTTCCAGGCTACTTCTCGACCTGTCTCACCGTCGATTGCTTTGTATATTGTTTTAAATGCACCTGAGCCTAGAACTTCTTTGAACTATTTGAAAGTTACTCTGGAAAAACGACCTTTTGGGGAACGCTCGATTATTTTGTATTCGTCGTTTTCGCCATCGGATTCTTTTTCTTTTAGAGTTTGAGGTTCCATTTAGGGTTTATTAATGATTTTTTCTGTTAATGGGTGGGATTTGGAATGGCTGAAATTTATATGATGAGAGATAAACTCAATTGTATTAGAAGGAGATTTATTGAAAATTTCAAATCTTAGTAAGTCATTTTACAAAAAATTTGAAATTTTAGTTGTAAAGTCATTTTAACTATAAAAAATAATCAAAATTAAGTAATCTTAATTTAAACAAGACAAAAAGTTAAAAATTTACATGTAATTTTATAAAACTTTTAAAAAATCAAACTTTATCCATCTTTTTTTTCCAAGTACCTCCTTACAAGTGCCTGAATATCAAGAACACTATTTTTACCTTTATATTTTTTGATATGACTTCTTCTTTCCAAGCTGATTTTTTTTTCTTTAAGTATCTGATTCTTAAGACTTTCAATTTCTTCAATAAGCAAAAGAGTCTTCTTCCGAAGCGAGCCAGATTTATTAAAATTTTCAGTTTCAAGGTCCAGTCCACTTGCCTCCTCTTTCAAAAATATCCTTCCTGAAGGTAACTTAGAAGCCCTAAGCGATTCAGGCAAGACCACAATTTTCTTTTTCTTCTGAAAAGACGTGAAAATCGGAGTATTCGTCCTGATCCTCGCAGGACTTTCAACATTCAAGAAGTTCACATCAGAAAAAGTCTTCAAAACCGTTTTTTCCTGACTTCGGTTGCCAGTTCGCAACCTTCCTAAAGCTGAATCACTGAGTTGAGGTGGAGATCTGACGCTTTTATGACTTAAATAAGGTAAAACTTTGAAGTTTTCTGTTTTTTCTTTGAAATATTTGATTTTTTGTTGGATTTTCTGATGTCTGCTTTGATATTTTCGTAAAAATGGATGATCAGGGTGGTTGACTTCTTTTATGATTTCTAAGGTTTCTTTGGTTTTTATTTTTTTTTCGGCTTTTGATAAGTCGTTTCCTGTTGATATTGTCAGAGAATGGTTCCTGCCTAATGCTTGCTCTGCTGTTCTGTGAGCTAGCTGGTAGTAGTCAAGGGAAAGTTTGAAGTGCTTTTGGTATTCATACTCGACTGCTGTGTTGTGGTATGCGATTACTAGGGTTGGGATGTAGTTGAAGTCGTTCTCGTGGCCAGACAACAACTCCAAAGCCTGCTTGCTTTGTTTCAAAGCACTTTCATGTTGATTCAGTGAAGAAAAAATCGCACACATATTCAAATGAGTGCTCGCTCTATCAACACTATTAATCAAAGCATTCCTTTCACACTCACAAGCAAGTTGCAGATATTTCAAAGCTTTCAAGTCCTTTTTCATTCTTTTATTGATACATCCAAGATTGTTATAAGTAATCCCCAGAAGTTTATTTTTCATTTGACTTTCATGACAGTTGTTAAGAATCAAAAGCGAGTCCTGCAGCATTTTCAAAGAAATCTTCAAATCAGCAGTCATGACGCTGCTCATGGCATCTTTATTGAGACTCAACACATGCTGAGTAGTTTCTTGACTAATTTCCATTTCTGATAGTTAAAATTTTAAGATGACACAAAAAATCATAGAAAGTAAAAATTTTTCAATAATTTTTTTAAAAAGTTTAATTTTCCGAACTTATAAGAAACAAGATGAACAATTCAAGACTTAATCTTCCAAATCGACCATTTAGGTCAAGGGCAGGGTGTAGGGCAAGGAATAACTTTAGTGGGCAGGCACCTTTGGGCTTGAGCGGTATGCAACCTTTGCATCCTTCTGCGAAAAATGTCTGGCCTAGTGAGTCACAATGGGGAGATGAGGGAGATGTGAGGAATGGTCATGAGAATAAAATGTTTAAAAGGACTTTCGCACTTGCTTGTCTTTTGTATCCTTGTCTGGAAACTGATGTCGTTCGGAGTGTTTTGGTTGAGCATAACTTGGTTCTTGATGACTCTTCATTGGAAAGTTTAAGTCAACGATGTCATTTTATTCATAAAAATCATGTACATGGGTTTCACTTGGATCAACTTGAAATCAATTCTTATAAGACTTGTCCTTGTGAGAAAGAAATAGGATGTTTGGATTATTTCTGTAAAAATTATCATTTTCTTGGAGAAAGACGAAGAGTTCCAGTGCTTTATTCGCCGGTTTTGTGTAGTCAGATTATGGCGTGTCCCAAAGGAGACTCTTGTGAGTTTTCTCATACGGCGAATGAGCAGGCATACCACCCCGAGCGCCTTTCATTATTCTACCAAGACTCTGACTTTAACCCAGACGAGAAGCCAGATATATCTCTCCTAGACGAGGCCTCTCTAGAAAGACTAAAACAAATAAAGCTCAATGAGAAAACCGAGTTAATCAATAACCTGGAAAACCGTTTCCTCTGGTTAAGAACATTGAAATCAAAATACTTCTGTTGCTCCTGCAAGTCCAGCCCATCAGTTTGCATAACGGTGCCCTGCGGGCACCTTTACTGTGACAACTGCAAGTCTGGAAACTTTTGTGAAGTCTGCAGGATTTCCTGCAGTTTTTACAAGTTAGACCGAAGATAAGTGTATTAACTAATCCATTACTTGCAAAACAACTGCTGTGGCACCGCCTCCTCCGTTGGGAATTGAGGCACATCCTGTTCTTAGGTTTTTTTCTTTCAATGAGTTTATCAATGTGCAAAGAATTCGGGCTCCTGAGGCTGCGAAAGGATGACCTAAAGCTACCGCTCCTCCATTTATGTTGACTTTTGAATGGTCGAGGCCTAGGATTTTCATATTTACTATCGCGATACTTGAAAAGTTCTCGTTTATTTCCCATAAGTCGATGTCTTGGAGGGTAAGCCCCGCTCTTTTTACGGCCAATTCCATAGCACCACTAGGTGCAGTTCCAAAATGCACAGGTTCAACTTCAAAATCCGCATATCCAAGAACCTTAGCAATAGGTTTCATATTATATTCATCCAAAGCCCATTTGGACATAAGTACCAAAAGACTTGCTCCATCATTGAACCCAGAGGCATTAGCAGCAGTGATAGTTCCATTAGCTTCAAAGGCCGGTTTGAGTTGAGCAATTTTATTAAAGTCAACTTTCTTGTACTCTTCATCTTCTTCCACTTTATGAGCATGATGTTTTCCAGTCTTCTCAATAGCTACCACTTCCTGCTTAAAAAACCCTCTACTCCAAGCATCCCCTGCCCGTTTATAAGACTCAGCACAAAAACTATCCTGTTCCTGTCGACTTATCTTGTACTTTTCAATAGTCCTCTCAGAACAACGGCCCATTGTCAGGTTCGAATGACGACAAAAGACTCCATCAACAGAAAGCAAGTCCTCAAATTTACTATTTCCAAAAGTATGACCAGTTCGAAGTAAACTAGAAGCGAAAGGTACTTGACTCATATTTTCAATGCCTCCAGCGACGACTACCTGGTTCCGGCCAAGTTGAATCGACTGAGAAGCCAAAGTCACGGCTTTCATTCCAGAAGAACAGGCCTTGTTTATCGTTGTACTGATTGTTGAGTAGTCAAGACCTGCCCCAACTGCCACTTGTTTCGCTGGGTTCTGACCTAGTCCACCGAACATGTTTCCAATTATCACCTCGTCAACGCTTGATGGGTGAAACTCGGTTTCGTCTAACATGTGCTTCAAGACTGTCGAGCCGAGGGTTATCGCAGGGATCGACGCAAGGGAACCCATGAATTTTCCAATTGGAGACCTTTTACAGTTGCTGATGAAAACTTCTTTGATTTGAGATTTCATTTAAGTTATTTAGATTTGAAATATAAATGACAGAATTTTTAAATTCGCGGAAGGGAATTAAAAATTTGAGAAATACTTGTTTTATGAACTCGGTTTTTCAGTGCTTGATTAGTATTGAAGATATCAGAACTTTCTTTAAAAATACTAAAAGGGAGGAGAATGGAATGATTTTTGATATGTTTAAAGACTTGATGGAAAGTTTTGAGAGTAAGAATTGTATCTTGGAACCTAGGGAACTTATTGAATCGTGTTATGGGTTGTTTCCTGGAGCTCAACCACATTCTCAGCAAGATGCTCAGGAGTTTTTTTTGTTACTTGTGCAGGAATTGTCGAAGGTGCTGGTTATTAGGAAGGAAGAAGATATTTTTAATAAGATTTTTTACTGGAAAATTTCGTATCGGATTTATTGTCGGGAATTGAATGAGGTTAAAGAATTAGTTGAAGATACTTTTCAGCTGAGACTTCCGATTAAAGATATTTCGAATAAGGTTTTTGACTGGAGAAGTCCTAATGAAATAGAGTTTTTATTAAATAAGTCCAATTCCATGTTCTGTAAGGTGTTCAGAGACATGAAACCCCTGACAATAAATGACTGTATCAATAATTTTTTCATGAATTACGAAGAAACCGTTCTGGATACCTGCCAATATTGTAGAAAATTCGGATGTACACAGAAAATCGATATCCTTGAATATCCTAAATACATCATTTTCCACTTAGAACGTCTTCAAATAAGAAAAAAAATTGTTAAAATAAACAAAAGAGTCTACCCACTGATCGACATCAAGATTGGTCCCAGTGAGGAAAACTACAGACTTATATCTTCAATAGAACATACATCTTTTTTCGGAAAAAGTCATTATTTCGTCTACTGCTCTGAAGAAGGCACTTGGTTTAAATGTGATGACTCTAAAGTTATCCAAGTATCTGAAGAAAAAGTCATCAACTCTCAACCTTATTTACTCATTTACAAAAAAGTTTCAGAAACAAAAGCCCAGCAAGAAAAAATGAGTGAAAAACAAAATAAATGTAAAGAAAAACTAGAAGAAAATTTGAAAGAAGAGGTTTCAAATCTATCTTTTCAAAATTTAAGCAGAGATCAAATCGATGCCAGCAATATAAGTAAATCTCAAAATTATGACGTTCAAAAATCTATCAATCACAGAAAAAAAGAAAATAGTCAAACAAATATTTTAGAAAATAAATATAAAAATTTATACTTTACAGAAAATCGCTCTCAGTCAATTGACTTAAAACCATCTTCAAGACTCTCACAAATCTTTCCTTTCGAATTTCAATCATCTGGATCCAACAACTTCAAACAAGAATCAACAAATAAAAAAAAATCACTAAAAGATTATCATGATTCTGAAGAATCCAAAGAAGACTTTTCAAGAAATTTCTCTGAAAAGATGATAAAACCTAAAAAAGTCGGAAGTGAAAATCCAAGTATTATTCATTTAACTTCCCCCATTTCAAACTCTCAAAGCTCTTTACAAAGCAGAAAATTTGAAGCAAACCTCGAAGAGACCTACAATAAAAATCATTCAGAAAACAAAATAAATTCAAAGAATAACTACAGCTCAATCGATCCAGAGCCTGAAGTTTCTCCATCAAACAATAACCCTAAAAGTTCAAAGCAGTTCCCCAAGCCAATAGTCCAATCATCAAAAATTTTCAAAACTAATTAAATGGAAAACCTTGGAAACTTCTTCTATTCAAAAGTCCTTCCAGCAGCCCAAATCATAAAAACCTGTCAATTCCTCTACGGAAACATTATTTTGGCCTTTAACGGAGGAAAGGACTGCACAGTGCTTCTGGAAATAGCAGAGTACTTCAACATCGACATTCCAATTATCATTTTCGAGGAGCCAGACACTTTTAAAACTTTGACAAAGTTTACTTTAGACAGGGTGTTAAGGTCACCACTTAAGAAAAAGTTCTTATCTCCTGATATCAAAGTCGAAATCGGGTTTTTAGTCAAAAGTGGAGTCAAGGGAGTCGTACTTGGAGAAAGGTTTTTAGACCCTGGAAAACCAACTTCTTTCATTTCGGACTCTTCTGAAGGTTGGGGGGATTATAAGATTATCAACCCGATTTTTAACTGGACTTACAGCGATGTTTGGTTCTTTTTAGATCATATCGGGGCGCAATATTGTGAGTTGTATAATTTTGGGTATACTTCTATCGGGTCAGAAATCAAAACAAAGCCGAATCCTGAACTTCGAGGAAGACATGCACGGGAATTAATGAACCCTCTGCATGAGAGGATTGGAAGACTTTAGTAATAATTTATGTCGATTTATAGTGGATTTGGAACGAGACAGGAAGAATCGGTTTATAACTCTTTGGTTGAAAGTACTATAAAATTACTGCAAAGTAAAGTTATGCATAACTTGAAGGGAGAAGAAATGACTGACCCGTTATTCAAGATCCAAGTACTAAAGAACTACGAGCTAATGATAAAACTCGAAAAACACAAATACTTAGAACCCAAGTTCTCAGAGGCATTTCGAGAAGTCGTAGTTCGAATAGTAAAAGACCAAGTCTCACTTCCCCCAGACAAGGTAGAAATCGAGCTTCTAAAGAAAAGCAGTAGTTCATTCAGAGTAAACGCAAGTAACGAGCGAGCATTGACTCCAACTCTTCCAACAGTAAAAACCCACATCAAATTAAGAAATTACACTCCAATAAAAAACCAGAAGTCAGACACCTGTTTTTTATTTGCAAGACTAAAAAACCCCCAATAAATTAAATAGCGATATTTAAGTCATCTCCGAAAAAATATACTCAATCATCGCATTTGTATTATCCCCACACATATGCCAAGCAGTGATAGCCTGTTCAAAAGTGAACCCACTGTTCATAACATCAACAACTGCATCAGGTACCACATCTTTTTTACTAATTTCAATTGCATGTTTCAACATTTCATCTTCATCTCTACTTAAACTGATAGCTTGTTGAATTAATTCCTGTTCACTCATTCCCAGTTCCCTATCCTCATTATCCTTCAAGCTAACCTCTAAAGCTTGTCCCAGTAAAAAGTCTTCAGTTTGACTCTCTTCCAAGCTCCTTCTCAAAGCCTCTTCAATATCCTCTCGAAGATTCTCCTCAAACAACACCCTATACCTCAAAAGACTATCTTTAAACTCTTCACTTTTCGCCCGAGTAAGAAATTCTCTTTCAAACTCTCCAGGAGTAGTTTCAATCATTTTTCCCTGTCCTTGTTCATCAACAATAGAATTATAATGACTTTGCCCGTGATAAGCAAGGCGAATAGGTCTTCCTGTTCCTTGATCTTCATGAAAAGTTCGAATAGGTTTCGAGGAATAAGCGAAAATGTTGAAGGCTTTGTCATAAATTTCAGACATTGCCTGAATTTCAAGGTCGTCTCCCCAGTTGCCGCTGCGAGACATCTGTGTGATGTAATCTTCTATTTTTTCTATTCCTCCAATGATGAACTGTGAGAAGTACCCGCGTTCCATGCTGATGTAGTGCATTGCGGTCTCCCGGATTAATTGGTGAAAAGAATCGTCGCCGTATAGCTGGTGAGAGACTGAACGGAATAAACAGTTACCGTCACCGTTCACTGGAATTATTTTTAATTGGTTTAGGTGAAGAATGTTCTCGAAAAGCTTTTCTCGGTTTGGAGCGAGGTCGAATTTTTTTCCTTCTACTTGGACTTCTTTTTTACTGTATCGGTAGTTGTTGCTTGGGTCGGATTTACCGATTCCGTATGCGTTGCTTTTGCTGCCGATTATAGAGATTCGGGGACTGGACTTGTGGATCCATTCATTGTAATTTTTTGAATAGCCTCGGTAGGTTATGTAGATTTGCTCTGGGTTTTGGTCGATTATTCGGGCTTCTTTCCAGTGATTATAAGTATCCAAAATATCCACTCGATTATTAATCTGCATTTCTTGTCCAAACTTCCACTGTTTCAGTACTTTTCCCGAGGATTCATCAATCCATGTATTAAACTTATCTGAATATCCTGAAAATTTGATTTTAACTCCAGTGCCAGCGACTTCAATAACCTCGCCATTCATCCAAGTGCCTTTTTCATCCATAACATCAACCTGATCATGAACTAAAAACTTTCCAGAAGCCAAAGTCTGTTCATATTCTTTAACCATATTTATTATATCACCCCAGTCGAAACACTTCACTCAAATCATCTACTTTTGAAGAAATTTCCTTATCAATCGAAACCTTTTCTAAATTTTTCTTGATTTTAGTCTCAACAACAGGTGATTCATGATCCCTAATTCTTTTTTCAGGTATCTTAAACATAAGAGCTTCTTTATAACTAACACTTCTTTTCAAGTACTCAGTTTTATTACTTGCAAAAACTTTACCTGAATCATTTTTAGGAATTAAATTAGCCGACATGAAATCTTCAACAATTTCAGAAAGATGAACATGTTGGTCTTTTCCATTAATTTGAACATGAGCAAAATTTCCTGATTTCGATTTAAAGACTGCTGGAGTCAAGGTATTTCCGAGGATATATAAAATTGAGTCCTTTTCAAAAGTTTTCTGTTGATTTAGGTTAAATTGTGAGATTCGAATAGGAATTTCTGAGACTTTTTGAAGGATTTCTATTTGAATTGGAGCTGGAATGCGTGGAAGTTGAAGATTGAAATAGTCTTGCTCTGATAGGATTTTTATGATTAGCTGGGAAAAGGTCAGGGATGTGTTTGGGATGAAATCTTGGCAAAGAGCTTGCTCTTTCAGTCTTTCCCAGTATTCTGATGGGTTGGATAAGAATCGGATGTAGAGAATTCCTGAGACTTTTATGAAAGGGTTTGGTGAGTCTAGCATTAGTCGAAGCATTCCTTCTGATAATTTCATTATGAAGAGTTTTATTAGGATACAGAAGAGAGATGATGGACTGTTGCATGTTCCTTTTACCCAGGGCTCGATTGATTGGACGTGCTGGGTTATCTGATCGAGAACTTCTGAAAGATCTCGAAGATTGAAGAGTTCTTTGTTGAAGTAAACGCTAGACAGCACATTTTTCCTCATCAACGAGCTAATATTCCAAGTATTTTTATCTCCCCAGACCGTCATAGGTCCATGTTTATTCTCAGGTTTTTTCAATAAACTTTCACTATTACTTTTATGTTCATCCTGACCAATATTCTTGCAAACTCGACATCTAGGAGAAGGACTAACAGGGTGAAATTTGCATAGATCCGACATTTAATATATGAAATTCTATTCATTAATTAACATCACCTAAAGACCCAACCTCATGTTGAGATTCAGAACTTTTCATTTTTTTAGTCTCCAGACTGAATTCCTGCTTGCTTTTCACTAAAGCCAAACAATGAAGACTATTGATCGGGTTAGTCTTCACAATTTTTTCAATCCTCTGCAGGACTTTCTGCTTTGAAAGGTTTTCTCTGTACTTCTGATGAGTTTCGAACTCAGCCCGCATCTGTTTGACAGAAAAATGAGAAGGTCGATCAATGAGTCTCTGAATAAAGCTATTGTTTTCTTTAACTATTCTTTCTGAATTTTTTTTCCTTACTGCAAAATTAAGAGTTCTAGGACTTTTCCTTTCAAAAAACAAGTCACTTGATACTTTTCTTTCAGAGATTTCTGTGAGTCGGTCGAATAAAATCTTGTTTTCTCGAACGACTTCTTTCATATGAGCTTCTTTCAGGTAAGAAGTTGACTTCGGAGGGATTTCAGGTTCGTAGTCGAAGCTCATTGACCAGTTGCGCTTTTTTATTTTGTTTAACTTTTCCTTGTGCACCTTGGCAGAGTACTCTTGGTACAACCGTGCTGACAAGTTTTCATTAAATCGATTAGAAATCATAATTATTTATTATTTTGCTTTACTTTCAACACGTCTTTTCGGATTTCAGCAATGTCAAGTTTTGCTTTCATCATTTCAAGTCGCATTTCTTTTTTCGCTTCTTTGATATCGTGTTTTATTCCGTTTAGCATTTCTTGAAGACGGTCGTTTTCTGAGTCTTTTTCTTGTGACTCGATTTTTGAGAAGGCTTGTAAGAAATCTTCAACTCTTTTTTCATTTGAATTTGATTTTTCCTCGATTCCATTGATTTTTCCTTGAATTTCTTCAGTTTCGCGTTGGATTATAGTTTTTGAGGTGCGACTTTCTGCTACTGAACATTGTTGAATGTATCGTCGGGTTGATTTTTTTGTGTAATTTCGCATCCAGAGGATTGAATCGACTTCTAAGATGATGCTCGCCATTTCTTTACGGTCTGCTATGTCAAGAGCTGACTTTACCTGCTGAAAAATGTCATCCATGAGAGCGATGATAAGGTTTAACATTGTAAGGGTTATTATCAGGGTCGCTAAAATAAAGATGAATTTTTGCATTTCTGTATCAGAGTCTGTGTTAAACTGGCCATAAGATAATGAATAAATGTTAACAATCAATTCTTTAAATGTGTATTTCGATTCTGAGTCTGAGTAATAAGCCAGGATAATTGCAGTGATGATAGTTATATATAAAATTATAAATGGACCTAAAGCTTTTACGACTTCAGTGCACATTCTTATCATATACCTGAACTGATCGAAAATCCTTAAATACCCTACAAGTCGAATCCAAGTTAAAGCATTTGCAATAGCGAGAAGAGTGTCCTGGTTGAAATCAGACCCAGCATGTCTCAGGACCACTATCGAGTAACCGAATAAAAAAAAGATCCTGAGAAGGCCTAAAACATTCCAAAAATTATAAAAATAACTTCTAAGCCTTGTCTTGAGTTGGGCTAGTTCATAGACTAAAAATAATGAATTTACAAACAAAATGATGACTAAAGTACCTGGATAGTCTCGCACAACTGTTTGAACTATCAGCGCAGCGAGTAAGACAAGGTAAACACAGACTTGAAAAAGTAGCAGAGGCATTATTTGTCGCCATTTGTAGGTTAATATTACTTTTACAAGCTCACTTCTAAATACTTCAGAATTTTTGCAGAGTTTTAATGTTTTCATGAATTTTATGCTTTCGCTTGAACCTAGGTCTAGGTCTAGTTTTAGTAAACTTTGACGAAATTCGATTTCTCGGTCGGCTAGGTCGTCGTTATCTTTTGCTGCTATTAAAAAATGCTCGACGTTGATATTCGAATCATCAGACAATATAATAATCGGCGGTTTTTTTAAAAGTTTTCCAAATCTCGGTAAATTCTGATGAGCAGGAGGAAAAGCCGCATCATACAAAATATGCAAGCTTCTAAGACTGGACTTATTAAGATTTTCCAAAATTTCTCCAAAATATTCAAAAATCGAATTATTTTTCTCATAAAGTTGATTAGGAATCCTCTTCAAAAGTTTCTCAGCACAAAGTTTGCTCCTTCGATTAAGTGAGACACTGACAGGAGTTTCCCCAACTTCCGATCCAAGAAACTTAACACCTGAAATAATCGCATTTTTTAGAAGTTTCGGATAATTCATAAAGCTAATGACATGCAAAAGGTTGACATTCCAAGGCAAGAAGATTGAATGAAGAAGGTCATTTAAGATATATTTATAGTTCCCAGTAAGCAAGCGATGAACAAGATGTTTGAACAAAAATGAGTACTTATAAGGAACGATTGAATAAGGGACTCTTTTTGAAAGAGGACTTCGCTGAAGACGAAGGTCTTTTTGAGTTGAAAGAAGAAGCCACTCATCGTCTTTAGACACAGAAAGTGACAGAATTTTTTTATGTTCGTAAAGAGTTCCAAGGATCTGCTTGTCGGGCAAGGACCAGATCTTGACAAGTTTATTATCATGTTGAGTGAAAATGAACTGACTATTGCCACTTAGACAGAGTTTGTTGATTTTCGAATCTTGATCTACTAAAAACCCTTCAAAGACTCGGTACTTTAAATTCCAGATGCTGATTTGACCGTCTCTACCACCTGCTATTAACTTTCTTTTGTTTTCAGTCACGGCTAGACAGGAGATTACTGCTTTGTGATCACGGAATACGGATTCACATTTGCCTGATTTGCAGTCCCATAGACGGATTGTGCTGTCGTCACTTCCTGAAACTGCAGTTTTCTTGTTGCGACAGGCTACTATGTTTACCATTAGCTCGTGACCTCGGCAAATGAAGAGCTCATCGTATTCTTTTAAACACCAGATGCGCACCGTCTTGTCCATTGAACCACTTACTAGCTTCTTGTCGTCGGAAGTCACTGCTAGGCTGCGGATTGACTCTTCATGACCCTTTAATGATGATAGTTCTGTGAAGTGCTCGAGATCCCAGATTATTATTGTTTCGTCCACTCCTCCTGATATACATCGATTGTCGTGTGTGAAAGTTACGCAGTAAACTTCTGCTGTGTGACCTTCTAGTATCGCCACTGGGTCTGATTCGTCGAATGTCCATATCCTCACTGTATGGTCATGACTGGCAGAGGCAATAAACCTGCAATCACCCGAAATTTCAATATTATTAATCTCCCTTTTATGTCCACTCAGTAAAATCTCTTCAGGATAATTCGACAACCGACTAACCCTAACAGTCATATCATTACTTCCACTAACAATATACTTCCCACTTTCACAAACCTTCAAACAATTAACCGAGCTTTCATGCCCAATGACAACAATTTCATCATATTTCTCTGAAACCGGTACAATTCTAATATTTCCATTATACTGTCCATAAACCGCATACTTATCATCAGAAGTAAGACAAACACATTTAATACTTTCACTACTTTCCGCAAGAATTCCTTCCATTTTCCCATTCCTAAGATTCCATTTCCTTACAGTTTTATCAATACTAGTCGAAACAATAAAATTCGAATCCCTGCTAATAACAGCAGAATAAACGGGCATTTCATGTCCAACAATAACAATTTGTTCTCGAGATTCTTTGAAATTCCAGATCCGAATTGAGTTATCAGTGCATCCTAATGCCATTAAGTTATCATCACTGCTTAGCGATAATGAATAAGCAGTGACGTTTAACCCTTCAACGGCTTGAAGTAGTTTCATTTCAGTCAAGTCCCAGATGAGGATTTTGTGATCTCCAGCTGAAGAGACTGCAGTTTTATTGTCAGATGAAAGGACGAGTGAGTAAACGTGTGAAGTGTGGCCTTCGAGCTTGGAAATTTGTCTTAGTTCAGGAATTGACCAGATTGAGATGAAGCTGTCGTAGCTTCCAGTTAGAACCATTGAACTGTCGTTGGTTGTCGCTAGACATTTGACTTCTGAGGAATGGGCTGAGATTTTTGTCTCTTTATCGTCGCCTAGGGCGATTAAGGATAAACTACCGTCCATCTGACCTGCGATCAGGAAATTCTCGTCTGGGGTTATGTCGATACTCATCACTTCACTTGATAAGTAGTTTATTAACCAGGAACTACTTGGCTCTGTTGCTTTTATTAGGTTTAACTTGAAATCGAGACTCTTCATTTCGGATTTTTTTAGATTTTTTGAGACGCTGAATCTTTGACGCTTTGACATTAAAATTTAATTAGTCATTTTTGGAAGGGTGGGTGATGGGAAGTGTTAGGATTTTAGAAGATGAATGATTTGGTTTTGGGTTTATTTAATCTAGGAGGTTTTTTGGGTTGTATGATATTTTTATGAAGGGTGGAGTTGAGGTTTATGGATCTAAGAGGAACAGTTTGATTATTTTTGGGTTTATGTTTTGAATATTACCTTTAGTACATAGGGAGAATAATAGGAAAATAATCAATTGGAAAAAATTACACAATTTTTTTTTAAGATTTGATAGAAATGGGTGAGTTAGTTTTAGAGATTTAATTATCATTTACATCATAGATGAATTACTTGTATTATTATCAATTCAAGAAAAAAGAGAGAATGACAGAAATCTCAAATTTAAAATAATTGATTTTTTTCGAGACATTCAGTTCTTCATCTTAATTACTTCATAAAATCTAGACAGTTTTATATTTTCTAATAATTTAAAATTAGTGTTTTTCTATTCGTTTCGGTTTTAGTGATTACTGATTAAAAGTGGTAATATATCAAGAACTTTGGAGTTTTTAATCAAAGATAAAAAAATTTCAGATGATTGAATCCAGTTATAATGTTTTAGACTACTCTTCGTATTTAATTTCAGTTTCTTTCCTTTATGGTGCCAAGGTGGAGTACGATGAGTGCATAAAAACTGAAGGATTTTTAATTATAATTTCGAGGCAATGATTTTTTACTACTTAGATTTCTTAATTTTTGTAGTTTTTTATTCTATTTAAGAAAGTTATCATGCTCAAGATATTTGAAAAAGACTCTGATTATTGTCGATTACTGTTAAATGGTTATATTTTACATAGGATTTCTTGATCCTGATCTTTGAACAAAATTTGGATATATCATTGAATTTCAGCTTATCTTCTAAATTTTATTTTTTCGAGTCATTTGCTATTTTGAAAAAGAATTATGGTTACTTCAATCAGCATTTTGGAATTTTTCTAGAAAGTAAAAAATAGAAATTCGAGTTCTGATATGCTTTCAATTCACCTCAATTTGTATGAATATCAGTCGATATTATAATAGAGAATTATAATCAACTAGTCTTTCAATAATCTTTCTCGCTCGTGATATTTTATCTTTAGTTTAACTTCAACATTGATTCCAAAATTTTTATAATAAAAATGGGAAACACTTTTGACTCTTCATTCAAGTGTCAGTCATATCAACTAACTTCATCATATTTAGGACTTAAGGATGGTTTTTTCTTCGAAGATTACACAGACTTGAATCATGCGTCTTCAGAAGATCGATTAGCTCTGGCCTCTCAAATCTATCCAGTCTTTTCGTCAATCATGCCGAAGTTGAAAGATTTTATTTACATATTCCAGTGTTACTTTTGCAATCCTTTATCCATCAATACATCATTAGTTCTCTTTAAATCAACAGCTGATGAGAAAGTTTTGGGTTTTGCCATTTCTTACGAGTTTCTCCTTCCTTTTTTCAGTAATGACTCAAGGAATGAAAATCTTTTCATTGTTTTGAACGGTTACTGTTGCATAGAGAAGAGTGCAAGAAGACTAGGAATACAACGAAAGTGCTTCAGCTACAGGCATATAAAAAATATTCAAAGATATCCAAGAAATAATATTGTTCACTTCGATGTGAGCATAAATCCCTTAAGCTACTTAGGAATGTGTATCACATCTAAATTCACTTATCCAAGAAAAGGAACCCAAAAAAGTGATTGTCTTGATGAAATTATGTCTAAAGCTATGCAGGTGACTAAGTATGAAAGGTATGAGAGTGAAAATCCTTATCTGGTAAGAGAAGCTTTTGCCGATTACTCACAAATTGCTGAAAAGTATCAGAAAGAAACTCAGAGATTTAATGATGATATAAAGTTTTTCATTGAACAAACCGGTTTTAGAGATCAGGTTGCATTAGCCTTTATTTCTGTTATTCAGCTAGTAAAAGGAAATACTCTGAGTTTACCTGAAGGAAGATATTTAGATGAAAATTGTGAAGTCAATGTTAAGAAATACGAATGCAGGCAACCAAAAATTTAATAGTTTAGGAAATTCTTAGTTAATTTTGACAATAACTATAACTACTTAAATTACTAAATATCCATTTTATGTAAATATAGAATATTTAAAAAATCCTGGTAAAACCTTTTATGATGTTTCATATAAAACTACTTGTAAAGTGAACAAAAGTGAGTTTTAATTTAATATTTTGGAATTTTTACAATATTCCTCTGTACTAAAACTAAATTTTATTTAATTAATACTTTTCGACTTCTTTCAAGCCTTAAAATCATTATAAAACTTCAAAGATTCGATCCAAGTGCATTTCTAATCACTAATCCACAAAAATATAGTTCTTTTCATAGCAATCAGCGATTTCTAGGTAATTTTTGTTTCTCTATTTAAACTTATTCCTATTTAATCAAAAAATGA
Organism: Stentor roeselii; assembly: GCA_006503475.1. Taxonomy (NCBI): domain Eukaryota; phylum Ciliophora; class Heterotrichea; order Heterotrichida; family Stentoridae; genus Stentor; species Stentor roeselii. The sequence goes on along the minus strand of RSEH01000061.1, from coordinate 121,632 downwards.
TATAAATTCATAATATAATATTTTTACTCAACTTCCTCAAAAATGCCCCAAATCATTTACCGCGATGTACTTGTTTTCGTTTCTCTTATCTGAAAGCAATCTTAACTCAAAATTGTTAAATATCCCGAATTCGATGACTCGATTATTCAAAACTTGTCTAAAATCTAAATAGTTGATTAAGGTATATCAAAGACTAGAAGTAATATTGAATTTGAACTGAAAAGTCTTAGAATGATGGGAATTGTGGATGAAACAAAGAAGGATCTGAAAGTTTAAGAAATATTTTTTTTGCTTGAAGCGAATTGAAGACTTTGAAACTTTTCTATCATGTTTCTGAGTTGATTGTAACGATGCATTGATCAAATGATTTGATTTAAATGCTGTTCAAGGTATTTGAGGAATTTCCTATTTTATATTTAGTTTAGGGTATAGAGTTTAGAGGGTTAGTGATGAATCTATTAGGAATGATTTGAAGGATGAGGCTGTTAGTTTTGATTGAGAGGAATTTTGTAAATAGTTTTTATATGGTATGAATGTTTGAGATTCAAAAATTATAAATTCTAGGAATTAGGGAGTTAGAATTGATTTAAGAATTGAAAGGCTTGAAAAATGAAATTGTAATTAAAGACATTTAGTTTGGTCAAGTTTAGATTTGTTTGATATCTAGATATGATAGTATTTATCTTGCATAATTTAGAACTATATTAAAACTATCTTAGCTTTATTTTATGTCAATTATGTTGAGTAAATATTTTATAGTCTTTTATTGAATACTTACAAATTAAAACTTTAATAATTCAACTAGCCCATTCCTTTATCTATAATTTTGATAATAATTTATTACAAATCAATTATTATCTATTTGATAATAGACAATACAATAACGACCTTATTCAATTCGATCTTATTCTTATCTTTCATATTAATCTATAATTTCATTAATTTAAACTCACCTTGATTGTTTTGATGATTGAATCAACTTAAATAAGCCCACCGATCTCTGTTTTAGCACCCACCCAAAATCTACATAGGTGTCAAGCCATCGAACCCAAAAGCAATTCCATTTAATCTTATTATGATCTGCCCATCAGAAAATTCATTCAAGGTTATTCAATATTTAAATGATATGAAGAAAGATATAATATTCTTGTGTTTTTCTATTTTTTCATTTTTAGTGATTAATCATTCAAAGTGGTAATATATCAAGAAATTTGAAGTTTTAATAGAAAATAAAGAAATATTCATATAATTGACTCTATTTCTACTGTCTTTGGCTACTCTTCGTATTTAATTTTAGTTCCTTTCCTTTATGTAACCAGGTTGACTACTATGCATAAATTCAATGAAACTTATTAAAAGATAGCTTTATCAAACTAATTATCTATTAAGACCATTACAGTTTTCAGGATATTTTAAGAGTGAAATTTAATCAAGTACCTTATATCTTTTTGCTCAGTTGATATTTTGCCTTAAGTTTTACAGTAATTCCAAAATTTTAACGTAATAATAATGGGAAATACATTTGATTCTTCATTCAAGTGTCAATCATATCAACTAACTTCATCATATTTAGGACTTAAGGATGGATTTTTCTTTGAAGATTACTCAGATTTTAATCATGCATCTTCAGAAGATCGATTAGCTCTGATCTCTCAAATCTATCCAGTCTTTTCGTCAATCATGCCAAAACTTGAAGATTTTATCGATATAATCCAGTCTTACTTTTACAATCCTTTATCCATCAATACATCATTAGTTCTATTCAAATCAACAGCTGATGAGAAAGTTTTGGGTTTTGCCATTTCTTACGAGTTTCTCCTTCCTTTCTTCTCAAATGACTCAAGGAATGAAAATCTTTTCATTGTTTTGAACGGTTACTGTTGCATAGAGAAGAGTGCAAGAAGACTAGGGATACAGCGAAAGTGCTTCAACTACAGATATATAGAAGATATACATAGATACCCAAGAAATAATATTGTTCACTTTGACGTGAGCACTAATCCCTTAAGTTACTTAGTAATGTGCATCACATCGAAACTCACTTATCCAAGGAAAGCAGTCCAAAAAAATGATTATCTTGATGAGATTATGTCTAAAGCTATGCAGGCAACGCAGTATGAAAGGTGTGACAGTGAAAATCCTTATCTGGTGATAGATAGTTTTGCCGATTACTCAGAAATCGCTGAAAAGTACCAGAAAGAAACTCAGAGATTTAATGATGATATAAAGTTTTTCATTGAACAGACCGGGTTTAAAGATCTGGTTGGATTAGCTATTTTTTCTGTTATTCAGCTGGTAAAAGGAAATACTCTGAGATTACCTGAAGGACGTTATTTAGCTGAAGATTGTGAAGTCAATGTTAAGAAATACGAATGCAGGAAACCAAAAATTTAATAGATTAGGAAATTTAGTTAAATAAGTTCAATATTTTAAATTGAATAACATTTAGTAGTACAAGTTAAAGAAAGTCACTGTTTGAGTATTTTTCATAATAATTTCTTTTATTCATTAGTAATAATTTTTTTTAGATTAATTACTTGAATTATCACTAGGTATAATAATTGTATTTTCTATTTATGAATTTGAGGTATCAACAATAAGTGTAACTACTTAAATTAGTTTATATCCCTTTTGTTTGATTATAAGATATAACAAATTTCTTAAAAAAAACATTCATTTCTATCAGGAGGAGCTATGGATTAGAAGATACTTTCAAAATTGACTATAGGAGAATAAACTTTAGGGCTAAAGATATAATAATAATTCATTTATTCAATTATCTAAATATTTTAAATTTTTGGCTGATTAAAGTCATATTTCTTATAATCAATACCCGCAGATGCTTCTGCAGTATAGAAGCCCCCAGGAAATCCCAGAGTATTACCATCAACCAAAGAAACAACAGCAACAAAGGCAATTCCCGAATTTTTCCTAATTCAGTAACCTGATAAAATTTAATATCTTCATGTAAATTTTCTTGATTCTTTCTGAATTTTCCAGTCAGGTCCTCAGAGGCTTGAAAAGGGTCCTTAACCAAAAAAGGGTTATCATTATCTTCAAACCTATCATATTCAGCAATTTGCATAGTTTGAGCCAAGAGCTTTTCAATACCCTCAGATGTTCTAACATTGTATCTAGGAAACAAGACCTTAGTGCTTTGACACATTTCCAAATAACTTAAAGGGTTGATGCAAACATCAATCATCAAGACATTTCTATTAGGAAAATACTCAGTATCACTCCAAGCTCTATAAGTGAAAAAATTCCTTTGAAGGCTTTTTCCTCGAGCTTCCTTAGAAATGCACCCAAATCCATTTACTGCGATGTACTTGTTTTCATTTCTTTCATCATCTGGAAGCAGTTTCAACTCAAAGTTGTTGAATATTCCGAAGCCGACGATTTGATTATTCGAAACTTGTCTAAAAATGTAAAGGGTTGAGTTTAGGCATATCGGAGAATAGAAATATTCTTGGATTAGAACTGAAAAGTCTTCGAATGATGGGAAATGGTGAATGAAACAAGGAAGGATCTGATAGATTAAGAAATACTTTTCTTCGCTTGAAGCGCAGTGAAGACTTCGAAACTCTTCTATTATAATTTCTGAGTTTCTTGTAACGCTGTAATGATGAAATGATTTAATTGTAAATGCTGGTGAAGGTATTTGAGATGAGTTTCCCATTTTATATTTAGTTTAGGGTATAGAGATTAATGGGCTAGTTATGGATTATTATGAATCATTTGAAGGATGTGGGTGTTAGTTTTGATTGAAAGGACTTTTTTAAATAGGTTTATATGGTTTCAAAAATTTTAATTTCTAGGAATTAGGGAGTTGGTATTGATTTCAAGATATTGAAAAGCTTGAATATGGAATTGCATTTAAAGAGATTTAGTTTGCCAAGTTTAGATTTGTTTGATATTTAGATAGTATTTATCTTGAATAATTAAGAGCTATATAAAAACTATCTTAATTTTTTTATGTCAATTATGTATAATAAATATTTTATATTCTTATAATTAATACTCACAAATAAGAACGAAAAATTTCAACTAACCTTGCTTTATCTATAATTTATTAACAATCAAGTATAATCTATTTAATAATAGATCAGAAAATAACGACCTTATTCAATTCGATCTTATTGCTTATCTTTTATATTAATCCAATAATAAAACAAATCCCAGTTCTCATAACCGTCAAAAACTAAAACTCTTTAATAAAATGAGACCAAGAACCTCCTTCGAATGGTTTCGCTGCATAGTAGAAGTTCTAATCCTTCCAATATTCGGTTTAGTATCATTTATCCTAAACACAATATCAAGTATCGAAAACATAAATTCCTTCAAAGACCGTCCAAAATACATCTACACTTGGTATTCAGAACTAGACGGCGACATTGCTTACGCCTTTAGCGGCTCGAACTGTTCAAACACCATGACAGAAGACATGATAACTTTTGTAAACAACCTAAAAACCGGGTATATAATCTTCACCTACGTGATTTGCTTCATCCTCTGCGTTTTATCATTTTTAGCCTGCAACTTCATCAGAATAATGAGACATGCCAGTGTAGGATACCCAGACCTCACGGGCGCTACTGCCATTTCAACAGCTTTGACTTATTATTCTTTGATTTTTTCAGTTCCAGGCATCTATGCGACAAAAGTGGAATATGGAAGATGCATCACTTTCAATGGGCTTTTAAGACTTTTTATGATTGAATCTATGATGATTTTCGCTAATATTGGAATGTGGGTCTTGATGATACTCGTCGCGTATTACTTCGCTCGAAGGGTTCGGAAGGTTAGGAGGTTTGAAGGGGAGAAGTTTTTTAGGATTGTTTTGGCGATTATGTTGGTTTTTAGTGCTGCTTTTTTGATTTTTGCTTTGGTTAGCAAGTTTGGATCTGTTTTGGAATTTCAGATTGGGTGGGATGTTAGTTTGTCTGTTGATCTGGCTTATGGGATTATTGTACTCAAGTATAATAATTGGAAATTTGGTCAGATTGAAATTGCTTAGAATTAGGAGAGGATGTTTAATTTAGATTGATTAAGATTTTAATTTTGGATTGAAGTCTGGGTGATTATTGATTAGAGTAATAAGTTTTAGGGAAATTAGAGTGGCTTTTTTATATTTTATGAAGATTGGCTTGAAACTTAATGGTTTTAATTTTTAATTGAAATTTCATTTCTGGATTTCAGCTTTGGTAATATTTTGGTTTTTAGGTGAATAGAATTTTAATATGCAAACATGTATATACTTTTATATCAAGATTCATTTAAGAATTTAATAAACATTACTTTGTAATTATAATACGTTTTTAGATATGCTTATTGAAAATAAGCATTTGACAACAAAGAGATTTATGAGATGCAAGATTCTAGAAATTATTTGATCATATCTTATAAAATTATTCTTTTATAAGCCTTTAAAACAAAATAGTTATGATTTATTCAATAAAGATTCATCAAATGATTGAAGGCTATTCAAGACATTGTAAGTAAAAATTCAATTCACTATTTAATCATCATCGGTTTAATCTTTTAAAAAGTGTTTCATGCTATTAAAGACATATTATCAAACTATTAACCATTAATAATATATTTGAAAAAAAATTATCTTAAAATTTAATCAAATATTACATAAATCACACTTGATTAAGCACTGATAAATTTAATCATCAATAAGTATTAAGAATCTAATTATAATTTACGATAGATTTTTTTTTAAATCATCAAAGAATGATACCAATTATATAACTATGGCTGTAATAAGGTTTATGCCTTCTTATTAATTAAATGATCATAAAAATCTCCATAATAAATTCTACAATCTTTAAACCTAGAATGCATAAAATAAATCCATGTGAAAACTATTAACTAATACTAATCGAATTTAGGTGGATCATATCTATGATGTTTATAGACTTTAGCCAGCATATGCGGTTCAATAATTTTCATATTGTTAAGTTTTTCCAAATTAATCAAAATCTTATATTTCATGTCAATTCTATTTTGCGAAAGTTTTGATTCATCAATATTGCTTATCTTATCCTTCATTTTCAAAACAGCGAAAGTAGGATTAAAACAAAAGTCATCAATTTTCATTTCTTCTTTTTGCTCATTGAGATTTATTTTAGGATCATCTTCCTTCGAATTACTAGTATTTTTACTGATTATTTTTCCGATTTTTTTAATGTTTTCATTGATATCTCTTGACTTGGCATCTGCCAAGTCCTTAAAAGTGCCTTCATACATATCGAATTCACTGTAGTTCTCAGAATTGTCATGAAGATTTTTAAGGATTTTAATGAAAGAATCATCAGCGTATCCTAAATAAGCCTTTGTTTTCATTCGCTCATCATATTGTTCTTTGGTAATTTCCCCTTTTTCAAGCATTTCTTTTAGATTTTCCACCCACGAAGCTTTTTCTTTTGTTGCGGAAATTTCATCCTTAATTTCTTCAAAATCTTCATTTTTAATTTTATCAAAATCTATATTGAAGTCTTCCTTGGAATCTTCATCACCTTCTTTCAATTTTTTTTTAATATTATCTATTTCCGAAGCTATATCTTCGATATCTTTTTCGGGAAAACCTTCAAAAATTTGATGGTAATCTATATATTGTTGTTTAAAGGTTTCTTCATAATCTTTTATTTCCATAGAAAGTTCATCTGATATAATGTAGTGAATGTTATAATTTTCTAGTATAGTTTTGTTCTTTGACAAGAAATACAAGAAACTTTCTTCATTTTCGAAATGATTTCTTAGTTTTAAAACATTGAAGAATTTCTTCTTGTGTGGAGGTGTTTTTTTGTTTAAGGTTTTGATTATTTTTATCAAATATTTGAATGCTGGAATAAACTCAGAATCACTTTTAATCTTTTTTAATAATTTTTCGTATTTATCGATTATAGTTTCTTTTTCATCTTCGTCTTCGTCTTCGTCTTCAGAATCATACTCAAATATTTGTTCAAGTTTCTTTTTAGTTTTATTTTCATCTTTATTTTCGATTTCATCTTTCTTTTCACTTTCATCTTTCTTTTCGATTTCATTTTCATCTTTCTTTTCAATTTCTTCATTATTTTTCTCATTTGATTTTGTTTCTATATTGTTTTCTTCAAGGCCATTGTTTGTTTTTTCATCTTCATCCTGATTTTTCGTTTCAATTTCATTTTCATCCTGACTACTTTCAACTTCACTCTGACTACTACTTTCCATATCACTATTCACTTTCCTATTTTTTTTATCATTTCCATTTTTTCTAAATATTCCATCCTCACTCTGACTCTCTTCACTACTTTCACCCTCCTTACTCTTCCTCTTCCTCTTTTCACCATCATATCCTTCATAATCCGAACTTTGACTCCCAGAAGTTTCAGTAGGTTCAGGTTTCGGTACTTTAAGATCACTTAAAAGATGATCAATCGCATCAGAAGTTTCAGGATTAGGTTCTTGAAAATCCTGATTACCGTGAAACCCTTGATCATCACTTTTATCAATATCAAAAAAAATCCTCTCCGGCAAATCATTAATAATGTTATCAAGTCCAAGTCTTACTTCCGCATCATCAAGTTTCGCGATTTGAATATATCTATTCCAACTCTCAACCAATAACACTAAAAGATCAGTCTGTTGCATCATCCTGTCTAAAAAAATGCTCACCATGCTTTCTTTTGCCTTCCAAGATTCAAGAACATTTTGATAAGCTTGTTTAATCTTTTCGATTTTACTTGGGTAATTGTAAAGTCGTGACTTTGACGCGTGGTAGTCTTCGACAAGAGGCTGAAGAGGAGAGTAGCTGATTCTTTTAATGTAACTTCGAACATCGCTGAAGGCAGGGACAAGGAGAGAGTTTTTAGCATTAGTTTCATCTCGATTGTTGAAGTCCTCAGCGCTTGGAACGATTTTTTCGAGTCCTGCAATGACGCTGAGGTCTCGAAGATGTGTGTAATAAGAAGAATGATCAAGATTTTCAGGGATTATCAGAGTTTCAGTGACTCTTTCTTTGTAGTTATCAAGAGTGATCCACTTTTTTGACTCAATGTTAAGAATGTCCATTAGTTCCTTTTTACGAAGAACGTCTTTCCAGTTCTCACTTTCAATTGACTTTCTAAGGTTTTCCTTTTGTTTTATCTTTTCAGCCCGCTCGTCAATGAGCTCTTGAGTCCTTTGAGAGATTTTGATGACTGAATCTCGATGTTTTGTTTGACGTCTGTAGTATTTTTTCATAAGGGCCTTGTTGTAAGAGGTGAGCCATTCGTTTTCCACTTCTGTTTGGATTTCCCAAAACTCGAGATGATGCTTTCTGCGACTTTCATCTAAAGCTTTGCGCCATTCAACTTGTTCTTTAAGGTTATCCAGATTCTTTCGACGTTTTGTTAGACGAAAGTTCCTCAGGACTGCTTTGAACATATTTATTAGTCTAGTTTATCTTGTTGGATGAAAGTTATTGAGTAGCCTAGAACTTGTGAGAGGTAAACTGGGAACCTCATTGTTAGACTTACTAAAGTCCATTCGCTTATGGTCTCGATGTAGGTGTTGAAGAACCAGCTGTTGAATACTGTATGGGCGAAATGCCATTGAATCATTGTGAAGAGGAGTAAAAGGGTGCCGGAATAGAATAAGACTTTGCACTTTTTTAGACTTTGGGATTCTGTTAGAGTTAGTTTTGAGTCGGAGAGGTAGTTCAGGACTGAGTAGATGTAGAGAACTGAAATGCTGCTTAAACTGAAGGATAAAAATACATGGAGGTTGTCGATTAGGTTGAACTCTATACCGTTTGACTCGTCTATGATCCCAACTGTAATAGTTAAGATTACAATACCAATTTCTAGTAGTAGTAAAAATACTGAATCGTCTAAAGTTAGTACCCTAGCGGTCTTGACGTGAACTCCAATAAAAACAGGTATTAAGCTAAAAGCAAAACTTGCCAAACAAAGCAATACAACCAAATCATGCACTCTAAAAGTAGCCAAAAAAGAAATCGTCGGATAATACCCCACACAACTAAGCGAATAAGTACAAAGAGACACCAAATTGAGATACATCACTACAAGTATAACCACAGAGACTTTGCTTGCATAAGACGACAGAGAAATGGCCGGCATTTATTATGAGCAAGATAAAGTTCCATAACATCTCATGTGCAATAGACCTAAGCTTCTGGCACGTTCTCGCAAAAAAGAAGTTAGAAGATCTAAAACTAAACGACAACTTCATCAATCTAACAGGTTACTACTCATCTTCAAATAACCTCGACCTTCCTCCTGTCTTCCACATAGTCCCTGATTCCTTCAACCCAAATCTAGCAATTCCTGCGAATTCCGTAAAATTATCAGGATTACTTAAAATTTACAACACTAAAGAAGAGTTCAGGTCGATAGACCTACAGGCTGTTCTTCAACATTCAGGGAAATTTATCACCTCTGAGAATATTTCTGCATTTGTATTGCTTGTTTACGCTGATTTGAAGGATTTTGTGTTTAATTATTGGGCTGGATTCCCTGTTTTTAATTTTGCGCCTTTGGAATTTGTTGAAGTTGATAAGGAATGTTTGTTGTTAAATGAAATACGTGATCGTTTAGCTGATTTGGTTAAAAGACAAGAGTTGAAACCGGTTTTTGGAATTTCGGAGAATGGATTAAGTCTTGAAGATGACTGGGTTGGCTCTGAAGTTGTTGGGTTTATTGATCCTGCACCTTTTCATGATTTTCCTTCGGCTATTTTAAGGAATATTCTTGGATTGCTTTGCTCTCAGAAGGAACAGAAGAGGTTTTTGTGTGTTAAGGATGCACTTGGTCCAGATCCTGCGAATTTTGCGCTGGGGAGAAGTAAAATTTATCAAATTTGTCCTCCGGCATCTTTGAAAGATTTTGTTGGATGGGAAGGCAGTAGTTCAGGACACTTAACGTGCAAAGTAATCGATCTTCGATCTCAACTTGATCCAGTAAGTCTTGCATCAAGTGCAGTTAATTTGAACCTCAAGTTAATGAGATGGAGGATGATGCCTGACCTTGATTTAGAAGCAATCAGTCATTCAAAATGTTTAATTCTTGGAGCTGGCACTTTAGGATCTCAAATAGCTCGAAATTTGATGGGCTGGGGAGTTAAATCAATTACTTTTATTGATAGTAGTCGAGTTAGTCATTCAAACCCTGTAAGACAGAGTTTATATGAATTTGAAGATGCGAGTGCTAGAGGATTCAAAGCTATTAAAGCTGCTGAAAAATTGAAAAAGATTTATCCAGGTATTGAAAGCAGAGGCTTTTGTAGCTCTATTCCAATGCCTGGACATAGTATAAAAACAACTGAATCAGAAGCCAGGTCAGGGTTCGAACTACTTGAAAGAGAAATCCAAGAGCATGATGTTATCTTTTTACTGACCGATTCACGAGAGTCAAGATGGCTTCCAACAGTAATCTCCTCCTTCTACAACAAGATCTGTATAGCAGTAGCTCTAGGATTCGACAGTTTTTTAGTAGTAAGACACGGTTCAAGAGCATCAGAAGACCGTCTTGGTTGTTACTTCTGCAACGATGTAGTCGGTCCAAGAAACAGTTTAACCGACAGAACCTTAGACCAGCAATGCACAGTCACAAGGCCCGGGCTTTCTTATCAGGCCAGCGCCGTCGCGGTCGAGCTTCTTGTCGGTCTTTTGCAACACCCTGAAAAACATGGAGCGGCTCATGGACTCTCCACTCCTCTTGGGGTTCTTCCTCATCAAATCAGAGGAAATTTCTCGAGCTTTAGTATTGCTCAGTTCTCCAGCAGTGCCTTTTCGAGATGCACTGCTTGCTCTGATATTGTTGTTCAGAGGTTTAAGGAGGAAAAGTTTGAATTTGTTAAGTCTACTTGTAATGACCCGGAATACTTGGAAGAAATTTGTGGGTTGAAAGAATTGGCAAATGTTAATGAAGATGATTTGATTGAAATTGATGATTTAGAGGATTAGGTTAGATTTTAATTTGGATGATATGGTTTATTTGGAGAGTTTTAGTTTATAAGTAGTAGTGTGGTGTTTGGATTTTAAAGGAAAATTATTATAGTGAAGATTGTTATTAGTGTTATTTAGTATAGAAAATGAACGATACCACTTTACAATTGTCCTCAAAACTCGAAGAAAGTTTCTACGAAATGGTTCAAAATACTCTAATCCAGTTGAATCTAATCTCAGAAAACGAATTGACAAAGTCACTAAGTAAAGATTCAGTTCAATATCAAACAGCCTTAAAGTTCAGACAGATTTCTCCAGAAAGCCCAGAGCTAAACGATTACACCTTAATCCAACTAATTCCAGACCCCAACATTTTACTTTTCCACATCAAGCGTCTCTTATTAATCCACATCGGAATCATCAATTTTGTAGGAATTTGTTTAAAAAAAGATAAAATTTTCCTATGTGAGGAAAAATATTCAGAAACTCTTCAAAGTTATGTGAACATCAATCAATCTAAACCAATAAAATATTTTTTACCGAAAGTTTTGACTTTGATTGAAGCGAGTCTCTTGTTGATCTCTAAAGGTTTCTTTGATTTCTTCATTTACCCTGAAAATATTGTCCTGGCTAAAGGAAAGTACTTTGCTATTAAGAATATTGAAGAGGAAAGATTTAGAATTGACTATGAAGCTCCAGAATTTGTTATTAATCAAGAAAGAACTGCGGAAAGTATTGTTTGGAGTTTTGGATGCTTGTTATTCTTTATTGATACCATGCATCACCCACTTTTGGATATTTCTTTAGAAAATGAAAAGGTGAAAATCTGGATTTTGACTAAAGGTTATAAAGATATGATAAATCTTTCCTCGAACCCTGAGATTAAAATGATTCTTCAAAGAGTTTTCAAGATGAATAGAAATAAAAGGATCACTTTACCCCAGATGTACCTGGAAATAGAAAAATACCTAAAAAAAGGCTAATCTTAAATAATCCCCTAAACTATCAAGAACAATAAAATCCTATCAAAAAACCACAAAATACATAATTCCTAAAATTTTCTTCCATAATCTAACTCAATCCTCTAAGCATTACCCTATCCTAACTTCCCTCTCCTCTGATCCCTCTTCACAGTTTCTTGAAACTCATCAAAAATCTCAGGTTTTTTCTCAACTTCCACAAAACTCAATTTTCCCAAAATCTTTTTATCATCAGTGGCAAGAGCACTGACATGATAAAAAATATTTTTCAATCTTTGAGTATTAATATTCAAATTTTCAGCCCAGAACTTCAAGTCAAACTCTTCAGGTTTAGCATTATTCAAATAAAGTAATTTCCTGAGATTTTCCACATGAAGTTCCTCAATTTCCATCATTTTCTGCCGATCCTGAAGGTTTTCAAATCGAAGAGCTTCTGGGTTGTAAGGAGTTGAATGATCCTGAACGAATTCAGGAGGTTTATCGATTTTAATAGAATCTGACAAGAGGTTTACTTTTCTGATAAGAGCCTCGTCTTTTGCGTTTAATTCTCTTCTAACAAGTATCTCATCTCCCTTATTCTGAATAAGAGAAATTGCTTTTTGTCTATCGCGTTCATCGAGAATCATGGCGTCTCTTGCCTTTTGTTCTCGAATTTCTTTTTCTTTTCTCATTTTTTCAGAGTTGTCTGGAATTCCAATGGCAGATGGCAAGTCTTCAATAGTTCGATTCTCAAGCATGTCCTTCATCGAGTCCATGAATTGGATTTGTAACCATTCAGGCATTGGAAAAGGTAAAATTACGTTTTTCGTGTGAAAGTTGTAAACTTCTTTCTTGAAATCGTTTTGTTCTTTCATTAGTCGCTTGATGTACTCGATGCCGTTTAAGATTTCGTTTTCTTCTGGAGTCCTGCCGCTGCCTTTCAACTTTAAATAGGAAAAAACACTGCCCACTGAACCGAGCTTTTCTTCTAAGGCGAGAATTGTTTCAGCACTTTTTAAATATGTTAACTTTGTCTGCTCCCAGATGTAACTGGTTCGACGGTGCATCTCGTATGGACTGTAGTGAGGATGTGTCAGGATGTCCTGGACACGAGGGTCTTCTCGGTCCCAGACTGAAAAATCTTTCACTCGGTATCGGTGGTCGTCTTGAGTTGGAGTTTTTGGAGGGGTCAGTGGATAAGGTTTATTTTCAGAATATCCATGAGTCAGCAACGACTTTTCATTGTTTTTTTCTTGTACCAAAACCTTTTCTTTTTCCTCATCTGTGAGACCTAAGTTCTGATAAAGTTGTTCTAAAGGAATAGGTGAATCTTTTTGAAGCAATGTGTAAGTATAAAACTCTGGAGCTATTTCATATAACAACTCACGTTTCACTGGTCGATCCTCCAGAAGTTGCTGATGAAAATCTTGAATTTTCCTAATAAAAGCTTCATTAAACTGAAATTCACCAGTGAAAGTGATAAGATAAGTGTAATACTCCATTAAAGCAATAAGACAGTCTTTCTCCAGGTCATCAAGTAAAATCAACTCTTGATCAACTTCAATATCTTTTTCTTTCGGAAGGTCAATTGTAGTTGAAGCCAAGTGATCTCCTAATGACGAAGAGTCTTCAATAGACGAGTAGCTTCGAGTTTTAGAAGGAGTCGGTGAAATAGTTTTTAACTTAGAAGAAAGCGATACTGTTTTTTTCAACGCTTCAATAATCTTTCGAAGATTCGACATTATTTCTAATCCAAAGACCCTATCTCCACTTTTCCTAAACTTAATAAATTTTCTTCATAATTCTAAACCCTCTCTTAATTCCATCTCTAATCAAGAATTTTTCCTTCAACTAATCCTTCCCATATCAACCCTTCTTCTCCCCAAACAACCTTCCTTCACTCATCCGAAAAGCCTCCAAATCTCCAAATAAATGTCAGAACTACTTGACAGTGGAACAATAAACCTCCACAGTTCCCGTTTTATCGACGAAATAGTCCTCCTGCGCCAAACCCGTGCAGAAAACGAGACCTTACAAGCCTTGAACACTTTATACAAATCTCAAGTTTCCGACCTGGAGCTAGAAATAAGCGACTTAAAAGCTCAGCTGACAGCAAAAGACCATGAATTAAAAACTTTAAAAGAAAGACTTCACAACCGCTCTCAGTCCTGCTCTGACCCCCGGGCCAAGACCTGCCATTCAACAGTTCCAGAAGTTGCGAATCCTGCAGGTCTAATTCGAGAAATTTCTTATTTGAAGTCGTTGTTGGAGACAGAAAAACAACAAAAGCGAGAATTTGAAAAACAACTGAATCATGTCAGAGCGAGTTTAGATAAGTCACAGGAACTACTTAACGTCCAAAGTAAAGAAAAAATTAATAAACTTCAAGCGATCATCATGATGCTCACTGAGGAAAATGAAAATTTGAAAGGAGAAATATGTTGTGGACTACTTGAACCTAGCACTGCTCATAAAAGTTTAAATAGTACGGAAATTAAACTTTCTTCTATCGACACTGAAAGCGCAAGCGTCGCTGATTCGACTCCGAGATTTGAAGGGTCTGTGCAGGATATTCAAGAAAGTCCTGCATTTGAATGTGGATTTCCTGATGAATCTACTCCTAAAAAATTTTCGAATCCTGAACCGCCGAAGACTAGAATTTTAGGAGATTATCCGAAGAAAATAGGGAATTTGAATAGAAATGTGAAGTATGTGAACTGTAATTTAAGTGATATCCTTGCTACTCCTCCTAAGTCGAAATTTACGGAGTTTTGTCCGAGTTATTTGAGGAAATTTAAATAGAATTATTGGGTTTGTCTATTTTTGGTTTATGGGGATGAAAGAATGGGTTTTAGAGAGTTTTTTTTTGGGATGGGAAAGTTGAAAAAAATTTTAGGTTAAATGGTTGAATTAGGAGATTGGATCGGCCTGCTCTTTTAGGATTCTCCAATTAAAAGACCCTGGGGTTATTGAATCGTTTTCGAAGTCAAAGTTGTAAAATGATTTTTTGGTTGTTAAGTTATTTTTTAGGTCTTGCTTCATTTCTTTGAGCCAGTCAAGGTCGTCTTTTAAATGCTCTTCACTGAGGTTCATTTGGTCAGCTATTTATATGTCATAAAATCTTTTAGTTTAAATTAATGGATTGGGATGGAAAATTAGAATGACTTTTTTTTATTGAAATACTATGATTTTCTTTCGATTGATTCGCTTATTAATCTTATATTTTGATAAAATAATAGAATTGACTTAAGCTAACATTGATTTCAAGTTCTTCCATAGCTTAAAACTCTAAAATAGTCATATTTTCTATAAAGATATAAATCTAATATACCATAATTACAAGCTTATAAAATTAGTTAATTTTATACACCTAAATGAGTATTTTTTCAAATGAATCATATTTAAGAAATACTTGTTCGTGTTCTTTAGCCCATCTCTTTGTCATTTAAACCTGCTCTTGAATATCAGTCTTAATAATGATCTAAATTCCATAGATCGATTTATTCTTTTTGAACCTGCTCTTGAATATCAGTCTTAAAAATAATCAAAATTCCATAGATCAGTTTATTCATATTGAAGGTATCTATCATATAAATCTTCCTATTTAATTTTCATAGCTTATAAATATCACAATTTTCTTTATTCTCAATCCTTTAGGCATATCACTATAATTAAAATATTTGTACGGTGATAAACATCTCATTGAAATGATTCCACATTAAATAAATGCAATATAAGGGCTTATTGTGTGTAGCCTTTTTTATATTAACTCTCTACCTATCTTCAGTTTCATTACCTGCGAATCAGTTAACAGTCCATAGAGCGTCAGCAAAGTTGGTTCGAATACTTCAAGATGATATTCACTCGTTTTCTCTGACATATCTAAAGACTTTAAAGGTGAAATCACCTGAAACTCAGCCTTACCTATTTGTGCACGGACACAAAGGAAGCGTAAAGCAAGCCATTTCAATGACAGTCTACTTCGAGTCCAAGTCAATCTACACTAACATGTATTCCATTGACTTTAACGAAGGCGCAGTGGGTCTTTCCTATCCCCTTCTAATGTCAGAGGTGAATTTCACAGTGACTAGTTTGAGAGAAATATCAAAAAGACATCCAGGTAAAGAAATCATAATTTTGGCTCATTCTTTCGGAGGCATTGTGGCTTCTCTTGCATTAGCAAAAGTTCCGAAAAATTTGGTGAAGGGCATTTTGGCTCTCGGAACTCCTTTCGAGTCGCCTCCTGTCAATAGTGATGTAAGAATGGTTTTGGCTTATGATGAGATGTACAGAGTGCTTAATCAAACGGATATCTTTATTGTTTCTATTACTGGAGGGATTAGAGATCTTATTGTTCCATCAAGACTTACAAATTTGCAGTTAATTACTAAGAATTATCTGCATGTATATTCTACGAGTATTGAAGGTCTGCACAAAGAAATAGACCACGTCGCAATGGTCTGGGGTCAAGAGTTCTTCGAAAAGTTAGTCAACCTTCTAAATCTCTCCACAACCCTCCCACGCTCAACCATTGCAAAACAATCCAAAACTCTATTCTCAAGTAATTTTTCCGAAATGATAAAAACCCTAAACCCCTCCGATCCACTGGAAGTGATAATTCTCGAAAACTCTGAAAACTCTGAAAACCCAAAACCTTCAAATTTTCCTTTTCCAGGTTTACCCTTAGGCCACTCAACTTACTACATAATCAACTCAAACCAAATCCAAAATTTTCATTATCCCTTCGAAAACTCAATGAAAATGAATAAAGCAATAAGTGGTTTCAGTTTTTTCCAACTTCTCTTAGGTGTAAAATTTCCATTAAAAGTTGGAGAAAATCTTGCAGCAGTGATTCTTCCAGGTCCTGAATTTCAAGAGCCTCGATTTCCTATTCACTTTAAAGTCACTGGAGAAGGGCAGGTCCAGGCAGTGCTGGGGAAATGTGGAGATGAGGAAATTGTGAAGTATAATGAAAATGACTTTATTTTGTTCTTTCATGAACATTGTGAAGAAGGTCCTCAGGTCTGGATGCTTGGCTTTGACCTGGAATTTGACTACGATATTGAAATGAACATTGACATCGTCGGAATGATTATTTCTATGCTCAGAGATTTGAGATTACATGTTTTTACCGTCATGTTTTACTTCGAAATGATAGAAATGATGGCGGAATATGAGAAAAAATTCGCTTTAAATGACTTTTTCATGCAAAAAACAGGAGTTCCTAAAGAAGTTTGTATCAGTTTTACGATTTCTGCTGTTTTTTTAATGCAGTTTGGACAAAGGTTTAGAAATTTAGCAATGGGGTACCTTGTCGGGTTTGTTTCTGATGAAAAAATCGGGTATAAGGTCTTGGACTTGATGTTTTTAGTTTGTGTTGGATTTGCTTTAAAGACTTTATTTGGACTGTTGTTTAAGTTACTTGAGAAAATGAATGAAAAGTTGAGAAGATTTGACAAGATTTGTCTTGCTTTAGTTCCTCTTTTTTACTTTTTCCCTTGGCCTTGTCTTTTACTGGCTTTAGTTGTGAGTGATGTCTCGAAAGATACTTTTAAAGTCGCTTTTATTGCGGTTTTGGCAGTACTTCCGCAAAATATTGGCTGGCATATCGCGTTTTTTACTCATGGAATTCAAGAGTTTGACCTTTATGCACTACCCGTTTTCGTTTTTGTTATTGTGGGCAGGTTTAGTAAGGTGAAGTATCGCGGAGAAGTTGCGATATCTTGCTTTGTTTTAGGAATTTTTGTGCATGATCATCTGTTTAAAGTCGCTATTTTGTTTGAAGGGTTTTGTGTTTTGGCGTCGATTAGACATGCTGCAAAGTTTATTAAGAAGAGTTTTAGGATTAAAGAGAATTAAGAGGTTTTAGATTTTAGGATGAAATTTAAATGGAAGTTTTTTTTTTTTGTTCAGGATCAAATCGTCTTTTGATGTTACTAATTTTAAGTATTGGCAGAATATTCAAGATATTGATTTTAATATGATTTTTATGGGGAAAACCTTAACCCAACATCACCATTCCATCCCTCCCCAAATTCTAATTTTTCACCAATTTTTTCATCTAACCTCGGCTTA
Organism: Stentor roeselii; assembly: GCA_006503475.1. NCBI lineage: Eukaryota > Ciliophora > Heterotrichea > Heterotrichida > Stentoridae > Stentor > Stentor roeselii. The sequence continues at coordinate 103,665 of RSEH01000061.1, read as the reverse complement.
AAATTTCCTAAAAAAATTCAAAAATTCAATAAAAAAACCAACCAATCCTCTCTCCAAACATCCACTCATCCAAAAACCCCGACCCAAAATCACATCTATTCAAATTCAAACTTAAAACTTCCAATACACATCAATAAATGGAGGGCAAAGCTCACGAGCACGGTCAAATATCATCCCTCTCCTACGAAAAGGCTCAATTCGCAAAAACCTACATCGAGATGAAATACTCCAAACTAAAAAAAGAAGAAAACCTAAAACGAGAAGAATGGGAAGAACTCAAGCGAAAGATGGAAGAATTGAATCTCAGCGAAATAGAAAAAAAGCTCATCAAAGATGAAGTTTTTCGTCTTCAAGCCGAGCAAATGAGAGAAAAAAGAAAAGAAACTTCTGTCTTTGACTTCGAATCCGTCGCAATCATCGGAAGAGGCGCTTTTGGCGAGGTGCGAGTTGTTCGTCACAAAGAAACAGGCGAGGTGTTAGCAATGAAGAAAATAAGCAAGACTGAAATGATAAGAAAAAACCAAATCGCTCATGTGAAATCAGAAAGGACTGTCCTTGCCTTGTCCTCAAGTTCTTGGGTAGTTGAATTGAGAAATAGTTTTCAAGACGATAAGTTTTTATACCTGATTATGGAATACCTGCCGGGGGGTGACTTGATGACTATTTTAATAAAGCGGGATATTCTTCCTGAATCAGAAGCCAGGTTTTATATGGCTGAATCGATTCTTGCTGTCGAGTCAGTTCATAAGCTTAATTATATTCATCGTGATTTGAAGCCGGATAACTTGCTGATTGATAAGAATGGACATGTTAAACTTGCAGATTTTGGACTTTGTAAGTGCAGTGATCTTGGAGCTTTTAATCCTTTTGAGAATTTGACGAAATTGGAAGAGGATAAAATTGAAAAGTCACTTACGAAGTATACTAGAAGTAGAAAACTTGCTTATTCTACTGTTGGGACTCCGGATTATATTGCACCGGAAGTCTTTGGAAGAGGAGGGTATGATGAGACCGTTGATTGGTGGTCTTTAGGAGTTATTTTCTTTGAGATGGTTGTTGGGTACCCACCGTTTTACTCGGATGACCCGAAAAGCACATGTCAGAAGATTTTGAATTGGAAAAAAACTTTTAAAGTGCCAAGGGATAGTAATCTTTCTAGAGAAGCGACTGACTTGATTTATAGAATGGTCACTGATAGGGAAAATCGACTTGGAATTAATGGCGCTGCAGAAATAAAAGCGCATCCTTTCTTTGCTGCAGTTGATTGGCAGAGGATTCAGGAAACTAGAGCACCTTGGATTCCTCAGCTTTCAAGTGATCAAGATGTCAGCAATTTCGATAAGTTTGAGGAAAATGAACCTTTTTATCCTATTGCTCCGAAAAAGAAGAAGATTAGAAAGGACCCCAATTTTGTTGGGTTCACTTTTAAAAGGGAAGAAGGGCAGAGAAGTGTCTTGACTGCGGCTTTGCAGAGAATGGAAAGCTCTGGGTCTAGGGTTAAGGAGAATAGTGTGGATTAGATAGGTTATTAGTGTATTGTGAATGGAATTTTTTTATGATGAATTTTGAAGGTTTTGTGGAAAATATTTAAGTATCGGTTTTAAAGAGGTTTTTATATTTTGAAGTATTTTAGATTTTTAGGAATATAGGTTAGAATTAACTTCAAAAAAATATTTTGTAGTTGGGTGAGATCTTTATTTTCTACTGTTTCGAACTTAAAACTATAATCCTTATAAATTAAATCTTTCAAATCAAAACCATAAAACTAAACATTTGTTAAATAATTCTTCATTATATCGATAGATTCACTATAAATATTATGAGTCTCACAATTACTGAAAGTATCATTGCAAGCGAGTCATCTAGCAACAGTGAAAGATATAAATCCTCAAATAATAGTTTGAACTCTCCTTCTAGCGAAACTTCTAGTATCCAAAATACCAATCTCGTACAACCTGTATATATAATGCCTTTGAGAGAATTTCAAAAGTTAAAAGATCCTTTGGATATTATAGAACATCTCTACAGTTCCCAATCAAGTGCTTTAGAGTACTACGGAATTAACGATCTTAATTCTGATCCACCCTTTAATTACTTTGACGCTTCACAGAAAGAATTAATTATTAAAGCCTCAAGCATATGTCTTGTGAAAGTGAGTTTTTATGTCACCATTATAAAAATGATTCTCTTTCCTCACATTTTCCTAGTTGATATATGTGGATGTGTGAATATTAAAAGATTGCATAAAGAATACATTGATAATTATTCTTATCTTCTCTTTTTTTTCATGTTAGCTCGAATAGCAGTGGTGTTTTGTCTTTTTATTCTTGGAACTACTGCCACTATTGTTCTTGGTATTTGGATTCTTTTAGGATTAATTATGGAATTTGTTCAATTTTTCATTGTTTGTTGTATGCATTCAGATATTATCAAGATGTCTGATGAGGAGCTTGAAATAGTGAAATATGAATCATTTAAGTGTTTTGACTTATAATTTTATGATAGGTAGATTATTTAGTTAGTATTTAAATGTGAACATTACATGATAGAACAAGATTCGGATTCAGAAAGGAAGATTTTTTAGTTTGATTAAATTATAGACTATAATAATATCAAAAAATTTAAGTACTTAAACTAATTTCAACAAGGCTAAACAAATCAAAGTAGTAAATCTATTATATTTCTAGATATTATTCAATTTGAATATTGATAGATTTTGACAAGAAATCTGGTTGAATACTTGATTATTATTTAGAACTGAAAAAATACATTAAACAAATTTAAACTCTTGAGTAATTCAATTTATATATAAATGTAGACTTTAATAAAATATCAAAACTTGTCCTAACTCTAAAAAAATTACTACTTTAATTTTGAAATTAAACTATTCTAATGGTTAAATCTGGTTAATTCCTCCACTGTTCATCCTAATTTTTATATTACAATAATAAATCCTATTGTTTCGATGAGTCCCTCTGAAGACTTACCAGAAAACACAAAAAAAAGAGATTTAGATATTCTAAACACCTCATCAAAAAAGGAAAATTATAAGCAGTTATCCAATGAATCTATATTCCTAATGCCTGCTCAAGAGTTTTCCGAACTTAATCACCCTTTAGATATCCTTGAACAACTTTATAGTCAATTTCACAGTATTTCAGGCTTTTACGGTATCAACGACTTGAAAGATGAGAAACCTTTTGACTCTTCAGGAATTTCTCCAATGAGAGATAAAAAATTACTTATTCCTTCAATCAGAATCATTAATTTTACACTGATTTTAACCTTCATCAAAATGATTCTTTGTCCTTTTTCAATTTTTTTGGATGTTTGTGGATGCTTTGCAATCAGACGCCTCGAAACATACAGAATATTTTCTTATAATGTGATGATTTGTGGTGCTATTTTTACTAGAATAACTGCTGGAATATTAATTTTGAACGATTCAAGTGACTTTTTAACTGTTTTTTTTGGGATTTGGATTTTGGCAGGAGTTATTTTAGAGATTCCTCAAATGATAATGATTTGCAAGACGAATAAAATAGTGAAGAGTTTTACTTCTGGTGAGATTAAGCTTGTGAAGGCCAATTCGTTTGATTCAACTTTTGAGGTGAGAATTTAGATTAGATAAATAAGTTGTTTTGAATTTGAATGTCGAGTTAGATGAAAAGTTTTAAAATTGCCAGTATGGATATTTTCATTCTGATAATTGAATAGTTCATGTCGCGGTAATATAGAACAACACAATCTTATAAAATGATCCTCTCTCCTAACATTTTCCTAGTTGATATATGTAGATGTGTGAATATTAAAAGATTACATAAAGACTGCATTTATAATTCTTCTTATCTTCTCTTTATTTCATTTTAGTTCGAATAGCAGTCTTATTTTGTATTTTTATTCTTGGTAACACTGCCACTATTGCTCTGGTATTTGGATTCTTTTAGGATTAATTTTGGAATCGTTCAATTTTTCATTATTTTTTTATGCATTTAGATGTTATAAAGTTGTCTGATAAGGAGCTAGAAGTAGTAAAATATAAATTATTTAAGTGTTTTGACTTATATTTTTATAATACTTAGATTATTTAGTAAGAATTTAAATGTGAGCATTACATGATAGAGCAAGAGTTCCAGATTTAAGAAATGAAGAATTTATTATTTAGATTGAACGATCATTGAAAGATAATACTAATAATATCAATAAATTTTCAAAAAAAAAATTTAGTACTTACTAATATTAATATGGCTAGACAAATCAAAGTAGTAAATTTTTAGATATTTTTCGAAATTATTCAATTGAATATAGATAGATTCGATAAGTAATTTAGATAAACACTTAAATATTATATAGAACTTTAAAACTAATATAATATCCCTAGACAAAATCAAAGCAGTAAATTTTAGATTTTTCTCGAAATTATTCAATTTGAATCTAGATAGATTTTGATAAGTAATCTAGCTGAATACTTAAATATTATACAGAACTTAAAAATTCATTAAAAAATATTAATCTCTGAGTTATTTAATATATATAAATATACTTTAAATTAAATACCAAAACTTGTCCTAGCTCTGAAAATTACTACTTTATTTAAAATTAAACTATTCTGATGGTTAAACTTGTTTAGTTCCTCGACCATTCATCTCAATTTTTAAATTATAATAATGAATCCTATCGTTTCGATGAGTCCCTCTGAAGACTTACCAGAAAACAAAAAAGAAAAAGACTTACATATTCTATACACCTCAATAAATGAAGAAGATTCTAAGCAGTTATCCAATGAATCTTTATTCCTAATGCCTGCTCAAGAGTTTTCCGAACTTAATCACCCTTTAGATATCCTTGAACAACTTTATAGTCAATTTTACTGCATTTCAGACTTTTACGGTATCAACGACTTGAAAGATGAGAAACCTTTTGAATCTTCAGGAATTTCTCCAATGAGGGATAAAAAATTACTTATTCCTTTAATCAGAATCATTAATTTTACACTGATTTTAACCTTGGTCAAAATGATTCTTTGTCCTTTTTCAATTTTTTTGGATGTTTGTGGATGCTTTGCAATCAGACGCCTCGATACTAACAGAATGATTCCTTATAATGTGATGATTTGTGGTGCTCTTTTAACTAGAATAATTGCTGCAATTTTCATTTTGAACAATTCAAGTGACTTTTTAACTGTTTTTTTTGGGATTTGGATTTTGGCAGGAGCTATTTTAGAGATTCCTCAAATAATATTGATTTGTAAGGCAAATGAAATAGCGAAGAGTTTTACTTCTGCTGAGATTAAGATTGTGGAGGCAAATTTGTTTAAATCAACTTTTTGGTCAGAAATTAGTTTAGATAAATAAGTTCCTCGTCACATAAACACTTCAAATAATCTAAATATCAAATTCAATGAAATAAGAATTTCAATCCTATATTGAAAAATTACTCTCTTCAATAAATATAAAAATGGAAAATATTCATCAATCACTTTATGATTCAAAGTATTGCAATATAAATTTCTTAATGATATTACATAATAATCAAATAACAGGACATACTGAGTATATAAAATGATTAATAAACTGTAATCAGGGAGATATTATTTGATGAATATTCAAAAAACTCTAAAATTTAAGTTGTTTCTATAATATAAGCCTCCAAAGAATTTCAAAGAGAATAAATCAAGTGAAAATTTATGAATCATTAGTGATTATTGATAGATGGTTCTAATAAAGCTTAAAAAATCTTAGTAAAAATTCATAATTGATCCTTAAGTACTTTATAATCTTTACTTGCTTTAATATACTCTTTTGAAATTTAAAAGTTGAGCATGGATTGATTGATTATTGTCTATTTTCAGTAGATAATTTTCTAAGTGATTATTTTAAGGGACTAATATTTAGCAATTGAATCCAAATAATATTTATTTAGCGCCAATATAATCTAAAAATACGATGAACCATCAAAGTTAAATAAAGATGAAATTAAAAATCCTTGGCGATTCAATCTAATAATTATATAATTTGAATAAGTTTTTAATGAATTTTAAATAATTATGTTCGTTAAAAAAGAATCGAATCATTGATAACCATATTTTTTTTGTTTCAATATAATCACAATTTATGAACAGAAAATCATCGATGATAGCAAGTGAATAATTTCTCTTAGCAATGAAAATTAATCACTATATATTTTTTTCTAAATTAATTTGATCTAATTAGACAGCCTAAAGAAAAAGTGACTAAAAATTGAAACTCTTGAATTTAATAAAAATTCAACGTAATTTGGGTGTTACCCTTAATAAAATTTTTCTTAAAATTTCAACAATTAAGATCTCTCGAATTAAAGTATAAAAAAATAAATAGTATAAGATAGTTAAATAATCCTGAGTTTCTGGACATTACCAGGACATTAACTGGTCTGTACTAGAGTACATCTGGACAAAAATATCTTTAAAGTGTAAATGATTTACTGATTTTAAAGCTTAATATTTGTTTATAAACTTTGAATTACTTTTAACTATTATAAGTGTTTGAAGAGTAACAACACTTCCAAAGAACAAAATAACTACTCAAAAACAAATAATTTTAAATTCCCATCAAAACCCTCCAATTATTACCTAATCACTTAATTCTAACTTAAATATCCTCAAAAGGGAAAAGGAATAACAGCCCAAACATGACTCTTCAAGTGTCCCATATTCTTCGCAGTTTGAACCATAGAAGGATCAGGATAATTACACCACTTTCCAAAGCATCTTTCACAAAAATCATAATCAATACAATGAACACATTTAAACCTAACCCCAACAACGATTCCCTGACATCCAGTAACAGAATCCTTTTTATTATCACATTCGACTCTATAATGATTTCTATCAGGTTCATAATCATAAATTCTACTGTAATGAAACTCGCTCTTCCCAAATCTAATCTCATCAAGATTTTCACTTTCAGGGCCGATTCTGTAAAGAGAATGAGGATGAGCTAATTTCGCTGAAGCGACTCCTTCTCTCTCTTGCACCTGGCAGGATTCACAGTGATAATGAGCGGGTTCACAGAAAATGCATAAATATTGAACTTGGCTTGTATCTAAAGATTTATTGCAAAGGGTGCAAGTCTCGCCTCTTGTGATTTTTATGGTTTCGCTGAAATAAACTCGGTTGTAAGCATTTGGGAAGATTTCAGATAGTTCTTTTGTGATTTCTTCACCTGCGATTTGGTATTTTAAGAGGAATTCTCCGATTATGTGAAAGGTGTAGCTTGAAAGTAAATCTTTTCCTATTTCTATCTTTAGGGTATGGAGGGATATTATGTCTGGAACTTTTAGGTGAGGATGTTTTTTGGAGAATTCGATTCTTTTTGATTGTGCCTTGGATAACATTTCGATATGGACTTCTGGGGTGTAGTCTTGAACTGGAGATACCTCTGCAGGTACCCCATCATTTACCTCAATATCATATCCTTCAATAACCAAATTAATATCTTCTTCTAATTTCCTTTCAGAAGGATGTCCAACCCAAATCACCTTGCTTTTAAAAACAAGAGCACAAGTAGGTGTACCTTGAACATTGAATCTTTTCGGAGCAACTTCTCCAAATCCTTTATTTCCAGCCCAAAAACAACAATCTTTCCTCAATCCCATTTCATCAACGATCTCAAAAACATTCTCAATATCCTGATCCAAAAAAATCTCAATAATTTCAGCCTTTCCTTCCCACCCAGGGTTTTTTTCCATCATTTCTTGATTTTTTTTTATAAATTCCTGACAATTTCCACGCCAAATAGCTAAAAATTCAACTAAATAAACTTTCAGGTCTTCTTCAGAGAATTGAAGAAGTCTTTCTTCCTGATTCTCGATAATTTTAACAGGGAGGTCAGGGCAGACCTCTCCAGGGTAAGGAGTGAAGTTGAAGTCTAATTCAATTGATTCTTTTTCTTCTTCTGTCAGTGTGGATTGGAAAGCTTGAAAGTTCTCAGATCTTCCTGAGGCTGAAAGACTTTTGTAAGTGACTGGCTGGTCTTGTCTGCTTAAGAAAAGCTCAGTTGATGAGATAAATGCAACGGGGATGAAATGGTGAGATTTTAGTTTGGTGAATAGAGACTCTGCTTGTGATTTTAGATGATCTGACATTTTTTGGATTATTTTAAGAGGGTTATGGAGATTTAGAGGGTTAGGGTGATGGAATTGGAGAAGGATTTGTGGATATCAAGGGATTTGTGAGGAGAAGGGTCTGAGGTTTCAATTGAAGTTTTTAGTAGATTGTATTGGTGAATTAGTGATGATTAAGAGAATTTTCTTCAAGGAACAATCATGTTTCCAGTTGAATTCTCTCTAAATTGAACTAATCTTTAAGCAAGAGCATATTCCAAGTTCTTTTGGATAACTTAAGTTACTTATACTGGAATATTCAAAATAGACAATACATATATATCTTGTGTGAATTCATTAAAAAGTGCTGACTTGTAGAAACCTGAAAATTATTTGATAAAATACCGACTTAATTATCGAAAATAGATTATTTGGTCTCATTAATCAAGGAGAGAATAATAGGTGTAGAAGGCATATCTTTATAATCTCTAACAATAGATTATAACTTATTGAGCTTATTGCATTTTATCTGTATTATATTTATTAATTTAATATTATTTTTATTTTCAGAGTTATATTTTCATGAATTGATTATTCTTTACAATCAAAATTCGCATCTAATTCTGTTTTGATAATTCAACAGATCTCTGAGTTCTATTAAGAATATTTTACTTTTAATAATATTTGAAAGTTTTGTGCTATAGATTGCATTACCTACCTACTTTTACTAGTTATTGAAGAGATTATTATTAGTTCTAGGATTATTTAAAACACTCATTCATATTTAAGTGTCTGGAATGTTTGTGAAAATTTTGAGGTATAATTGCAGAGATTGTCATGAAGATAGCATAAATAATTATTTATTTGCTCATACTATTATTTAATAGCCCCAAACTTGATAGATACACTCAGGGTATAAGTCCTTCCACTTTCTTGCATATATTCCATCGTTAAAATTTCTTGCTCATGAGGTTGTGTTTTCTCGATATCTTTAGTCTCTAAATTATAAACATTCACTTAATATTCTGATACAACCTCCTTAATTTTCACAATCTAAATATGCGATACTCACTTCATTAAAGATTACAATCTAGATGTTTGTTACTGTCTTTATTTTGATTACAATCTTCAATCTAGGCTATGATCTTAAATGCTGATTACATACTTCAATTCATATTACCAACTTCCTGTTTGTTACTATCTTAATTGTTGGCTACCATCTTTATATATATTACAATCTTTCTTGTAGTTTACAATCTTTAATATTTAATACTCACTTTAATCTTTAATACAGTCTTTGTTTAAATCACCTGAATATTAGTTACAATAAAAGCAAAATTTTCCATCATTCGTGAAGAGTAATTCTACAAAAGAGTCTCTTACCCAGGCTTCATCATCATCATAAAAATTATTCACAAGATATTGAATTTTTTCTTCAGTTGTCATTCCTTGAAGAACTGAATAATTTTACATTTTATTCTTCTTCCTTCTTTCTCTATTTTCTCTTTTTCTTTAAGAGTCATCAAATGTTTTTCTAAACTCTCAGCATCATTTAAAACCTTATCCTTTGATTGAAGTTCACCAAGCATAGAGTCTATCATTCCTTCTTTTCGGATAACGTCTTGTTTTAATTTATAAATAGTCATTTCATTATTTTGTTTAGATAATGCAAAGTCTTGAGCCATCTCATCATATTTCATTTTGAGACTATCAAACTCTTTGGTCATTAAAATCAATTTATGATTATTTTTATATAATTGATCAATTTTCTGTTTATCAAATTCATCTATTTCTTGATTTAACATTAAATTCTGATGAAATAATAAATCTCTAATTTTTCTTCTATATGTAGTGATCTTCAATTGAGAGATTGTTTTATATTTTTTACTTTCAATTTTAAGTTCTCTTATTGCTTGAATACAGGCATTTTCCAAAGCTGAAATGATTTTTTGAGTGTCTATTTGCATTTCTGCTACTGATTTACTGATTTCGATTTGAAAGGATCTGATTTTTTGTCTGATTTCATTCTTTTCAATTTCATTTAGAAACATTACTCGATGATTAGATTCTTTTTCCATGTGAATTTCAGGTGGATGATCTGCACAAAAGTATCTAGTAGGCTGACAAAATTCACAAATTCCAATCATTTCTTGTGAGAAACAATCTTCATAGTAACAAAACATTTATATATAATTAGTTTAGGAATACTATGGTTAAAATGTAGACATTAATGGAACTAAAAGTTTATTTATTTAGCTAAATTACCCAAACGATCGATATATTATTATCATTAAGCCATTAATTATAAAATTTATACAGTTTTAGATTATTACTATCACCATAGATAGTAGCACTCACCAAAAATCTCTTTTTCTATTAATAGCAAAACGTATTTTCTAGAAATAAATGATGCTTGATAGCATCATCTTACTATTAAACAATAATTATTGAATTAGATATTATTGATCAATACTTAGTCATTAATATTCTAGCCAAAATGCAAAAGAATCAAAAAATTATAGTTGGATGAAATTAAATATAAATGATAATAATTAGGCCAATTATATCAAGCTTATATTCCTTTAGGAAACCATAGCTGTGATGAAACTGAACAATAAAAAATGATACTTAGCAGAACATTAGTTTAAGAAAGGAAGCAAGTCAAAGGAATCGAATAAAAATAACTTTTTCATAATATAACTACCAAAAAATTATTAAGGGAAAAATTTTTGTGAAATTCGAGAAAGATTTAGAGGAATAAAAAAAAAAAGTTATTGTATTGAAAATCAAGATAAATGATAGATGATATAACAACTCTCTATGAAGACTTTGAATAGATTTAAATTACAAATTAACTAGACTTAATATTATTTCTTCTGGATTATACATACCTTAAATAAATACTTTCATACAATAGATTTAGTTCTTAATAAACAAATAAGAATTAGCCTATAAATTTTCTGACTGATAGAAGAACATTGAAATATTAAATAAAAGAATAAGATTAACTATAATTTCTACCTAAACTTACAATTCAATCTTAAATCATTCAAATATATAAGATTTATAAATTTTGAACTAATATTGCTTCCTTAAATTAACTTTGATTTAAATTTTATAATAGTTGACGAGCAAATATATCAAGTTCAATTAAATTTATAATTGCACAACAAATCATTACACAAAAAGAAAAATCTCTCTAAGTTTTTATACATTAAGTACAAGACATTAATCCTACATTTATTTGATTAAATTTCAATATATCAAAAAGGTTTTCAAGCCGATAATGATTTCATTTAACAAGATCAAGTTTGCCTTCAAAGCCAGGAATGATCTATAATTAGAGACTTACAAATAATAATAAAATTCAATATGATAAAACCTATGAATACAGATAGGCACTTCACAGAAAATTCTTCTATAACAGTCAATAATGAAGAACACCAGAATTCTAACATAAATGTCCAAAACGTTCAAGATTCTCAAATAATCCCTCAGCCAGAACAACATAAAGATCTATTTAAAATATCAATTGATGATTTCAACACTCTCAACCACCCTTTGGATGTAATAGAACAGATTTACACTTCCAATTATCAACTTTCAGAGTATTATGGAATCAATGAACTTCAAGGACCTCCTCCTTCAAATGATTTTGCTTTGTTATCAGAAGCTGAGTTTATCGCATTGAAATTTTTGATTAGATATCGAAAAATTGCCTTGATTTTTACGATTCTTAAGATGGTATTCTGTCCGATTACTTTTTTGATTGATTTATTAGGACTCAAGGCAATTTATGATGTGGATGCTCATAAGATAGGTGCTTACTGTTCTATTTTGGTATTCATTATATGTGGAAGGATAATTGTTTTGATTGTGATTTCAGTTCAGTCTGGTGATAGCACTGGGATTGGATTAGCTATTTGGATATTTATGACTAATATATTAGAAATACCTCAAGTTCTTTTCGCTATAAAGGCTACTAAAAGATTAAAAGATTATCAAAAGGAGATACTGAAAAAAGTTTAGATTAATAATTTTTTTTAATTTTATTCCTTGTATTCAAATACTATCAAGGTCTATAATAGATTGAATATAAACTTTGAGAGTTTAAATAACTTATCAACTCAAAGATCATTAAAAATTTTATACTTTACTGATAATATGTCAAACTCTGATCATTCCAGCAACAAAAAATCTAGATCCTTGAACAGTTCTATCAACAATTCAACCGAAAGCTACAATAAAACAAGTGAAAAAGAGTCAATTGATATTCTCTTACCAAGTAAATCCAGTTTAAACAATACCGAGAACTTGGAAAATCAATCTCGTTCAAGTAATGAAGATAACGATTCCGAGTTTGAAAAAAATGAATCATTACATGAAAAATCTATTTCAGAATCTGAAATTCACATCGACTCTTCATTTTCAATAATTCATCAAGAAACCTTCAATAACCTCAAACATCCTCTTGATGTTCTAGAACAGATTTACAGTTCACCAATGTGCATATCAGATTTTTATGGGGTTAATGATTTGAAACCACCTAAACCTTACTCTAATCCTTTTTCTTCTGATGAAAATGAAATTTTAATAGAAAGTTCTGTGATAAAACTAGTGAAAATATGTATAAAAATTTCTATTGTTAAACTTGTTGTTTGCCCTTATTTGATATTGTTTGAATTTTTTAACATTGGAGTGTTAAGAGAATTAAAACCTAAACTAGTCTTTTGCTATTCGATCTTCCTTATCTTCATGATATTTACCAGAATTTTTATTTTAGTATATATGATTATTTTTTTGTCGTCATTTGGTTTAGTTGCAGCATTTACTGGTATTTTTGCAGTTGGACTTTTCGTGGAAATCTTTCAAATTTATAAGAATTTAGAACTTTTTATGAAGACCAAAGATTTGGATGAAGAGTGCTTGGAGATTATATCTTATGAAGCAACTAAGAAATTTTAGATAATAGATTAATAACTAGAATAAAGGGATTTATTTTTTAGGGTTGATTGATAAAATCAATAAAATAATCTGAAAAGCTTTGAAATTTTGTTTTTATGAATGGTAAATAGAGATTTAGATTTTCTTAACTCTCAAATCTTGAAATTTTATTTGAAACTTTTAAATTAAAAATTGTTGAATAAATCAAGTTTTCTAATAATTAAAAAATACTATACTTTCAAAGAATCTCTGTTTGTTTATAAGAAAAGATACAAACATTTTATTCTTTAGACAAAAAATTGTATTAATGTAATTTATGAAATCTAAGTTAAATTATATCTATGATTTTACTGAATACATATAATATTATTTATTTAATCCTTCTAAATTATGGTATATTTATTATTTCTACAAAAATTAAAGATTGATATATGAAAGAAGATTTATGAAAAATAAAATATCGTTGATTCTTTATATTTACTATTAATTATTTTCAGTATTTGTTTTCGAGAACCTATCTTGGCAAATCTTAAACTAATAATTAAAATTTTAATAAACACTTTTATTTATTGTGATATCGAAGGCAAATATATTTTAAAATACTCTGAATCAAATTATATGATTGTGTAAACAAGTAATAGAATAATAGAAATTATCATCAGATATTGTATGCATTCTATTAAAGAATAAACTCTTAGGTTAATCCTCTTCAGTAAATAAAATAGTTTTGAGTTTGTACTTTAAGGATGTAATCTAAACTTATTTTTATGTGCTGGTTTTTATTTATAAATTAACTTGGTATTGGGCCATTCATAATTCAATAAAATCTGATCTATCTTCTAATGTATTCTCTTTCTAAGTAAGATTTATTTTAAGAACCATTAAAATGTGATCAAATAGAAAATTAAAAATTAAAGATATGAATGACTATCAATATGAAGAAATATTCAATTTCAACATATAAATTACATATTTTGTGTTTCTAATTTAAATAAAAACTTCAGATAAGATAATCCATGAAGTTTTGGTATAGTTTATCATATTCATTGAATCATCTCTATTTCCGATCTCAATATAATCAAAATATATATCTCAGAAATGTTAGGGTATCATCAATTAGGTTGAAGATAGAATGAATTTCACACTCAAAGGGTATATCCTTTATTTTTATATTATTTGTGATTTAGTGCTGTTTTATCTTATTAGATAACTATTTGCTTATAAAACTTTCTATAACCTTTATCTGTCAGAGATGTTAAGCCTGAACTCATAGCAACTCCTTTATTTAAACTAAGAAAAAATGCGTTTCAAAGCTAAATATAATAAAACCCAAACAAAGAAAACAAATTAATCCAATAAATAACTTTCCCTATTTTAAATCCACATCAAATTATTCCTCTAGATATAACCCTGATTCTAAGCTTAATCTAATTAAGATGGATAGTGCATAACAATCCAAACATGGCTCTTCAAGTGTCCCATATTCTTCGCAGTTTCAACCATAGAAGGATCGGGATTATTACACCACTTTCCAAAGCATCTTTCACAAAATTGATAATCCGAACAATGAGCACATTTATACCTAACCCCAACAACAAGTCCATTATATTGAGTATCAGGATCATTTCTATTGTTACATTCGACTCCTATATGAGTTCTATCAGGTTCAGTTTCATGAAATTCATTCTGACAAAACGTATTTTTACCAATTTTCATTTCATCAAGAGCTTCACTTTCAGGGCCGACTCTGTAGAGATAATGAGGATGAGCTAATTTGGCTGAAGCGACTCCTTCTCTCTCTTGGTTGTGGCAAGCTTCACAGTGATAATGAGCAGGTTCACAGAAAACGCATAAATATTGAACTTGGCTTGCATCGAGTGCGTTATTGCAAAGGTTGCATGATTCGCCTCTTACGATTGTCACCATTTCGATGAAATAGATTTTTTTTTTTAGTTTTGGGAAGATTTCAGATAGTTCTTTTATGATTTCTTGTACTGCTGCTCGGTGCATTGAAAAGTATAATTCGTGGATGCTGAAGGTGTAGCTTGAGACAAAGTCTTTTCCTTTGTTTATTCTTGAAGTGCGGATTGAGGAAACATCTGGAATATCTATATCAGGATACTTTGAGGAAAACTCGGTTAATTTTTCGGATGCTCGGGTAAACATTTCGTTGAGGGCTTCTGGGGTAAAGTCTTGAGATTCATCTGCTGGTACCGGTGCATCACTGTATAACTCAAAAGGCTTTCCTTCAATAAGTGAATTGATATCTTCTTCAAATTTCCTTTCAAAGAAAGATCCAATCCAAAGTATCTTGCTTTTATGAACAAGAGCACAAGTAGGAATTCGATTGAGATCAAATATTCTAGGAGCAAAATCATCTAAGCCTTTAGGTCCACCCCATAAAAAAGTTGCTTTATTCCATCCTTTTTCATCAATCCTCTTAATCCCATTATCAAAATCATAATCATCCAATAAAATCTCTAAAATTTCAGCCTTGCCTTCCCACCCAGGGTTATTTTCCAGCATTTCATGATTTTCCTTGATTGATCTTTGACAATATGTATTCGAACTAGTGAAGTCAATCAAATAGACTTTCGGGTCTTCTTCAGCGAAATGAAGAAGTCTGTCTTCTTTCGTTGCAGCCATCTTCACCGGAAGGTCAGGGCAGACATCGCCAGGAGAAGTTCCGAACATGAAATCCAATCGAAGAAATTTTTTCTCTTCTTCTGTCAGTGAACTCTCAAAGGCTTCATTGTTCTCCACTTTTCCAAAGGCTGAGATAATATTGTATGTTACTGACTGGTCTTTTTTGCTTAAGTTAATCTCAGTTGTCGAGGTTAAAGTGCCTGGGATGAAATGATGCGCTTCTAACTTGGTGAATAAGGACTCTGCAAGTGCTCTTAGCTGGTCTAACATTTATATGGATATTATTTTAATAAATATTATGGAAAATTTAGGGATTTAATAGGTTTGGATTTGAAATTTTCTTGAATCACTGGAGAGTGGAAGGAATAAGTCTTAAGAATTTCGAATAATATTTTTGAGAAGATTGAGTTTTTGCATTGTGAGGGTTTTGATATTTTCTTGAGGTTGGCTCATTAAATTTGGGCTTCAAAACAGTTGTTTTGATTTAGAATAAAGAAATTTTAGTTTCTAAAATTCCATCTTGGTAAATTATTAGTTTTATCTGGAATAACATCAGATTTCATCAAATTGTATAAAGTAAAAGCTAAATTAATTAAAAGTATTCAGATAATAGAGATTATTATTAATACCATAACAATCATCAAATGAAACTTTCCAAAATTTATAAACATACCCCTACACCATATCTTCAAAATCCAAGAAAATTCTAAAAAATCCACAGAAAACTTAAACCATTCCATAAAACCCTATCCCAGACACTTAAAACAAAAAAATTTTCCAATATTCTCCAAATCCTTCAAACCTAAAAAAATTCGAATTCCAAAAAAATCTAAAAATTTCCCAAACAATAAATTGATCCATGCATCACAAAATTCACATAAGCCATAAGTCTAGACCTGGTTTCAGATGAAATCCCTTAAATCGTAACAATAAACTCAAGTCAAGACTCAGACCAGTTCTGATCACCCTTGAATGACAATCTAAAGTTTCCTACTTGAAACTCAAATCGAAAGCCACTTAGAAGAGATAAAAAAGTTAAAAGTTGAAAACTATTCAATACTCAAAGAAAGAGACGAAGTCCTTGAAGAATACGAAGATGAGCTTAAAGCAACAAAGTCCTCAAACGAGGGTTTATCGAGAGAAAACTTGGAAATCAAGAAAGAAATAAAAATTCTTTATTCAACAGTAGAGCAGCTTCAAATGGAAAACGAAAAACTTCAGCTTTTGAATGCAAGAAACCGCGAACTTGAATTGATTGTTGACCAAAACAAGAAGTTTATTAAACAACTGCAGGAAAATAATAAAGTCCTTATCAAAACTGTCAAAAGCGCCAGGTTTAGCACGAAATTGGAAAATGATACTGAGGAAATTATGATAAATTGCTTGGCACTTAACTCTAAGTAGTATGAAGGACTTAGTGAAATTGAAAGACTTAGAATCGCTTTGATGAGGACTAGTCTACTTTAGGATTTATTTTAGTCTGAACCAAATTATATGATTGTGTAAACAAGTAATAAAACAATAGAAATTATCATCAGATATTATATGCATTCTATTAAATAATAAACTCTTAAGTTAATCCTCTTCATTAAATAAAATATTTTTCAGTTTCTACTTGAATGATGTTATCTAAACTTAAATTTTATGTGCTAGGTTTTATTTAAAAATTAACCTGCTATTTAAGCCATTTATAATTCAATAAATCTGATCTATCTTCTAATATATCCTCATAATGATTAGACCTTAATCTTGATATTCTCTTTCTAATTAAGATTTATTTTACAAACCATTAAAATGTGATCAAATAGAAAATTATTATAAGAGATATCAATAACAATCAGTATTAAGAAATATTCGATTTCGACATATCAATAGGATATTTTGTGTTTTTCATTTAAATAGAAACTTCAGATAAGGTAATTCACGAGCTTTTTAGCATAGTTTATTATATTTATTGGTCTCTACTCCTGATGTCAAGATATATATCTCAGAAATGTTAGGGTATCATCAATTATGTTGAAGAAAAAATGAATTTTACTCTCAAAGGGTATATTCTTTAGATTTCTATTATTTGTGATTTTAGTGCTAAGATATAATTGTACGTTTTTGGCTGGTCTTTTCGGCTTAAGTAAATCTCAGTTTCGAGGTAAAAATGCCTGGAATGAAATGATGCTCTTCTAGTTTGGTGAATAAGAACTCTGCTAGTGCTCTTAGTTGGTCTGACATTTATATGGATATTATTTTAATAAGGATTGTGGAGAATTTAGGGATTTAATAGGTGTGAATTTGGATTTTTTTTGAATCACTCGAGAAGAAAGGATGGGTTGTGGAAGGAATAAGTTTTAAGAAATTTGATGAATTTTTTTGAAAAGATTGAGATTTCGAATTGAGAGGGTTTTGAGATTGGTTTATTTAATTTGTGCTTCAAATACAGTTGTTTTGATGTAGAATGAAAAATTTTAGTTTCTAGAATTTCATCTTGGTAAAATTATTATAAGTTTTATCTGGAATAACATCAGATTTCATCAAATTTTAGAAAGTACAAGATACTTTAAGTAAAGTATTCAGAGGATAGAGACTATTATTGATATCGCACCAAATGAAACTATTGATAATCCATAAACTTTAACCCAACATCAAATCTTAAGAATCCAAACATTCTAAACAAAAAAGTATTCCAATTTTCTCTTAACCCTTCAAACCTAAAAAAAATCCTCAAAAAATTTGAATTTCCCAAACTATAAATTAATCTAAGCATTACAAAGTCCACATAAGCCAGATAAGTCTAGGCCTGGCTTCAGAAGAAATCCCTGAAGTGGTAGAACTCATCTTGTAATACCCTATATAAAATCATTTAGTTTTGAACTGTTAGATGCTAAGCCTGAACCCATACCAAGTCCTTTATTAAAAGTAAGAAAAATATGCTTCAAAAGATAAAAATAATAGCACCCAAATAAAACAAATTATTCTAATAAATAACTTTCCTATTCAATATCCAACTCTCCAATCCCTCCATCTCTAAACCCAAATCTAAGCTTAATCTACTTAAGAAGGATAGTGCATAACAGCCCAAACATGGCTCTTCAAGTGTCCCATTTTCTTCGCAGTTTCAACCATAGAAGGATCAGGAGGATTTTGCCACTTTCCAAAGCATGTTTCACAAAAGTCATAATCAGGACAATGAACACATTTATACCTGATTCCAACAACAGGTCCTTCACATCCAGTAACAGGATCATTTCTATTGTCACATCCAACTCCTCGATGAGTTCTATCAGGTTCAGTTTCATGAATTTTATTCTGATTAAACATGTTCTTCCCAAATCTAATCTCATCAAGAGCTTCACATTCAGGGGCGATTCTGTAAAGATGATGAGGATGAGCCAATTTGGCTGAAGCGACTCCTTCTCTCTCTTGGTTGTGGCAGGCTTCACAGTGATAATGAGCGGGTTCACAGAAAATGCATAAATATTGAACTTGGCTTGCATCGAGTGCGTTGTTGCAAAGGTTGCACGACTCGCCTCTTACTATTGTTACGGTTTCGATGAAACGGACTCGGTTATTTGCGTTTGGGAAGATTTCAGATAGTTCTTTTACGATTTCTTCTCCAGCTGCTCGGTGCTTTGAAAGGAATCCTCCGAGAATGTAAAAGGTGTAAGTTGAGACTAAGTCTTTTCCTTTCTCGATTTTTAAAGTGTGGACTGAGGCAACATCGGGAGCTTTTAAATTTGGATACTTTGAGGAGAACTCGGTTAATTTTTCAGAGGCTCGGGTTAACATTTCGTTGTGGGCTTCTGGGGTGTAGTCTTGAGCTGCACCTGCTGCTGCCGGTGCATCAATTTTTACCTCAATAGACTTTCCTTCAATAAGCGAATTGATATCTTCTTCTAATTTCCTTTCAGAGGGATGTCCGATCCAAAGTACCTTGCTTTTATGAACAAGAGCACAAGTAGGAATTCCATTGACATCAAACTTTCTAGCAGCAACTTCTCCGAAGCCTTCAGGTCCAGCCCATAAAGAAGTGACTTTCTGCCATCCTCTTTCATCAATCCTCTTAATAACAGCATCAGTATCATCATCCAAAGAAATCGCTAAAATTTCAGCCTTGCCTTCCCACCCAGGGTTATTTTCCAGCATTTCTTGATTATGTTCCATGGGTCCCTGACAAGGTCCGCACCAAGTAGCCCAGAAGTCAATCAAATAAACTTTGGGGTCTTCTTCAGCGAAATGAAGAAGCCTGTCTTCTTTCGTCGCAGTTACCTTCACAGGCAGGTCAGGGCAGACATCTCCAACAGAAGGTCCGAACTTGAGCTCTATTTCAACTGATCCTTTCTCTTCTTCTGTCAGTGAACCTTGAAAGGCTTCATTGTTCTCGACTTTTCCAGAGGCTGAGATACTTTTGTATGTTGCTGGCTGGTCTTTTCGGCTTAAGTAAAGCTCAGTTGTTGAGGTAAATGCGCCTGGGATGAAATGATGCGCTTCTAGTTTGGTGAATAAGGACTCTGCTAGTGTTCTTAGCTCGTCTGACATTTATATGGATATTATTTTCATAAGGAATATGGAAAGTTTAGGGGTTTAATAGGTGTGAAATGGAATTTTTTTTAATCACTGGAGAAGAAAGGATGGCTTGTGGAAGGAAAGGAATTGAAGAATTTGGTTTTAGTGTTTTTGAGAAGATTGAGATTTTGTATTAGGAGGGTTTTGATATTTTCTTGAAGTTTGTTTATTTCATTTGGGCTTCAAATATAGTTGTTTTGATTTGGAATGAAGAAATTCTAGTTTCTAAAATTTCATCTTAGAATTTCTTGGTATAATCATTATAAGTTTATCTGGAATAATATCAGTTTTCATAAAATTTTAGAAAGTTGAAGCTACTTTGAATATAAGTATTCAGAGAATAGAGATTATTATTTATACCATAACCAATCATCAAATGAAACTTTCCAAAATTTATAAACATACCCCTACACCATATCTCTAAATGAAACTTTCCAAAATTTATAAACATACCCTACACCATATCTTCAGAATCCAAGAAAATTCAAAAAATCCACAAAAAACTTAATTTATTCCATAAAACCCTATCCCAGGCACTCAAATCAAAAAATTTCTCCAATATTCTCCAAACCCTTTAAATCTAAAAAAATTCGAATTCCAAAAAAATCTAAAAATTTCCCAAACAATAAATTAATCCATGCATCACAAAATCCACATAAGCCAGATAAGTCTAGACCTGGCTTCAGACGAAATCCCAGAAGTCGTAACAATAAACTCAAGTCAAGACTCAGACCAGTTCCGATCATCCTTGAACGACCATCTAAAAGTTTCCCTACTTGAAACTCAAATCGAAAGCCACTTAGAAGAGATAAAAAAGCTAAAAGTTGAAAACTATTCAATCCTCAAAGAAAGAGACGAAGTCCTTGAAGAATACGAAGATGAGCTTAAAGCAACAAAGTCCTCAAACGAGGGTTTATCAAGAGAAAACTTGGAAATCAAGAAAGAAATAAAAATTCTTTATTCAACAGTCGAGCAGCTTCAAATGGAAAACGAAAAACTTCAGCTTTTAAATGCAAGAAACCGCGAACTTGAATTGATTGTTGACCAAAACAAGAAGTTTATTAAACAACTGCAGGAAAATAATAAAGTCCTTAGCAAAACTGTCAAAAGCGCCAGGTTTAGCACGAAAGTGGAAAATGATACTGAGGAAATCATGATGAAGTACTTGACACTTAACTCTAAGTATAATGAAGGACTTAGTGAAATTGAAAGACTTAGAATTGCTTTGATGAGGACTAGTCTACTTTATGCTGAGTCTGAAACTGAGAGGGAAGGACTGCAGAGACAGGTGAAAATGAATAACCCGCCTCGGAAGTTTTCTTGGAAATTTTGGAAGTTTTGGAGGAATTAAGATGTGAATAGATTAATTTTGGTTATTTTTTGATTATTAGGATCTGAATGTTGAGTTTTAATCATTTTGGTTGAATTAATTATTAGAGTTGTTCAAGTAAAGTTTCAACATTTGAATTTTTTTTTATGTTATTTAAGAAATTTCAGCTTTTTTAGTATTTTTCAAGTTTTTCTTTAAAATACCATTCATGAATTATTTTATAACTTTAATATTTGATGTTTAATACTTTATTTCCGATTCAAACATTTTCTTATAATTATGGGCTGTTGTTTTAAAAGGTCTTCAAAAATCAAAAATAATCAAGATGTGGCCGAAACCTCAGGCAACGAAAGAAAAAAGTTGACTTTGGTTCGGTCACCTGGGTTGAAGTTATCTCAAAAAGAAATGATGCTTGCAAGCAAGAGTGTTCCAATGTTAAGCTTGAAACAAAGGCATCTAGTTCGGCTTTCTGATCCTGAATTTCAATGAAAAGTTTTCGATTCAATGGAGAGTTGAATCAGTGATTCCTCTTTATGATTAATTTCTAATCTTCTTTGATAATTTTCCATAGAATTTGTTAGCCTATGATTACAAAATCCATCGTAATCTTTTTAAGAAAATTTTTAGAAATGAAGGATTTTTACCTTTTTCATGATCTTTCCATATCTAAAAATTTCAGAGCTTTGAATCTGATTGAAAAAAAATATATTTTCAATAAGAATCAATAATTTTTAACACTTTAAACAACCTATATCCAAAAGTTTCTCATGAAAATAAATTTCAATATTCTTACGCCATTTAAATAGAAAACGCTTTCTAATAAAATCAATCTTAATATAAAAACCATTAAAAACAAAAAGAAATCTAACCTTCATAAACCAACAAAAATCCATAAAAACTCATAAAAACTAATAAACTAATAAAAAAATCCAACCAATAACCTTTTTTTGTATTTATCCAAAACACTAGTAACCAGACTTCGACTAGCCCCATCAAATATCCCAGTTCCAGCCCTGGTCCTAATTTCCAAAGACGCCCAATTCGCAATAAAAAAACTGATAAGCTCCATATTCTGAGCCTTTACAGCCAAAAAAAGCGGAGTCCTGCCAACCTAGCTACTTCTTACATAATCACTCGAATCAATATAAGCCCCTGCTTTTAACAGCATTTTTATCATATCCAAACTATTTCTTTTTACCGCCCAATGCATTCCACACTCTCCTGAAGAGTCGAAAACCAATGCAAGCCACTTGTCTTCATTCAAAAGTCTTTGAATTGTTTCAAGACTTCGACTTCTGCAAGCGTCAAGAAATTTTTTACTTTTAAGTAAACCGTAAGGCTTACCTGGAATTAATTCTGAGACTTTTGAACTGGAAAAGTTGAAAAGTTTCAGCATTTTGAAGTGCTTGAAGCAGGTTAATGACTTTCGGAGAAGCTCTTTTTTTCTTTCTGGGTTTGACTTGTCAAGTGTTGTTGGGTTTTGCTTTGGAGGGTTTAAGGGGATTGGGGTTTCGGGAGGGTTTATTAGGGGCTTTCGTAATGTTTCGAGTTCTTTGTTTTGAGGAATTATGTTGAAGACTGTTCTTGGAAGCTGGACTTTTCCGATGAGTTTATGTGAGAAAGTTAAACGGTAAGGATCATACCTTTTCTTGAAACTATCAGAAATTTCATGATTTTTTCCTTCTTCTTGTTTTCTTTCTTTAATAATACGAGCCGTCATTAATCTGTGATCTGAGTTCACTTTTCTGAAAAATCTTGTAAGTTTTTTCCTCTTATCATCTAAAGTTATAGGAGTATAGAGACAGACACTAGTTGGAATTTTCCTTTTTGTTGAACTAGGTGTAAAACCAACAGTCTTTACTTTCGACTTAGTAGCAAACATTTAAAATTATACTATTCCTCAAATGAACCCATCTAACCTCCCGAAAAATCCTCCCTACCCCAATCAAAAATCTCTAAACCCAAATTCCCAGAAAACTGACTAAACGTAATCTACTTACTTAAAGAGTAGTTGCGACGACAACTCCAATCAAAATCGCAACAACTACAAGAACAATAATAAAAATAATGACAATCTTTTTCTTTGCACTTCTCTGATACTTATTCGCACTATCAAGTTCAATATTCGCTCTTCCCGTTTCCTTAACAGCAGTATCAACATGTCCTTCAGCCACATTCAAACTTTCCCCTTGCTGATCAACAAGATGAGCGACTTCCTTGAACATAGAATTAACTTCAACAAAATCCCGATGAACCTGTTGAATATCTTCATTTCTTTTCAAAAGGTTTTCTTGTTTAAGCTCATCTTCATCTCTGATAGCAAGACTTTCCTCTTCCACAAAGCCAGGATCAAAAGTTTCATGCGGATTTTCCTCTTGCTTGAAATTAGAAGCAGAGCTGATTTGCCCTTCAGTATCTGCGAATTGTCTAAAAAGTTCCTCTGAGGTTTTCTTCAGCTTGTCAACCATCTGCTTCTCGTTGTTAGGAACAGGTGATCGAAGCAAGGTGTTGATTTGGTTCTTTAAGTTAATTAAATTGTCGCCAGACTTAATCACTTGTTTTGTGTAGTCTTTTGAATTCTTAGCTGAAGGGTCAGCGATGATTTTTTTTAGTTCTCTCAGTTGTCTTTCGAAATCTTTTAAGCACTTTGCCAGTTCTTCTCGTGGACTTTGTCTGGATTCGCCTGGGAGTCTGTTGTAACTACTCATTTTTACTACAACTAAACCTTTCTAGTTATTCCAGGTTAATGATTGTTGGAAAATAACAGACTCGCTGCTAGTTCTTTGTTCTTCCCGCATCCTAAGTAAGCTTCGAGAGAGTCTTGGGCGGAAAAGCCGAGGTTCATTAATTCTTTCACGTCGTTGAATTCTTCTTTTGTTAGTTGCACCTGGTCTGATTCGGCTTCGCGGCCTCGAACGAGTTCCACGAATTCTTTTTTGTGGGTGTTGATCAGGTCGTAAAGTTCTGGGTTTAGTTGCTTTAGTTGTGTGATGAAATCTTCGAATGAACGAGGGTCTTCTCGGATTATTTTCACGATTTGCTCGAAATTTGAGTTGCCCATTAGGAAGTCGAATGTTCCACGTCTTTGAGATGGAGGAGGAAATGATTTTTGTTCTTCGGTTGGTGGTGGTGATGGATGGACTGGGTGGGAAGAAGGGAGTATGCCTTCGGATTGAGGTGCACGGATTGGATGGGTGAAGGGGCTGGGTGCAGGGGAGGAGAATGAGGCTGATGGAAGTGATTGGCTTGGAGGTGGCTGAACGCTCGGATTAGATGATGAAGGCTGACTTGAGGGTGTTGAAGTTAAAACTATTGTATCTTGGGACTTTATTGAGTAGTCTGATAAGGTTCTGGCATCGTCTAATATCCGACCTTTGAAGATCAATTTTTGAGAACTTACAGGGATTGAGAATTCTACTTGGACCAGTTGTTTTAAGTCACTTACACTTTGAGTCTGGGGAACAGTGAAGGTCTTTTCAACTCCTTTTGTGCTCTTTACCTTGATTTCCATTTTTATTAGGTTTGTAGTAGTTTTAGAGAAGTTCTAAAAGTCTATTTTCGAAGTAATAGGAAGAAGTGTCTAAACATGCGCTTAAGATATATAATGTTAAATATCAGGAAATTTCATTATTATTAATAATCTACTCTCCTAATGTGTTAAATTCTTATAGCAGATTTGATGATTTCTATTCTACATTTATTTGTAAATATCTTCTTTATTAAGTTCTTAGGAGCCTTGTCATTCTTTTCTTTAAGTGCATTTATTGCTGATTTTCTTGTTCTCATCCTTAATATCATTAAAACAAAAAAGAGGCTGATAAAAGGTTAGAAAGGACTTACTGAAATATTAAAAAACTTTCAACAAGATTTTTAGATTATTTTAAAATCTAACAAAAAATTCTGATTTAACTTTATCATACTACTAATTACGAAGTACATCAAGAAAGTGAAAGATTGTGAATAATAGTGATCATCATTTAGAGGAAAATAAGAAAAATTACAAAATCAAAAGAATTTTCCAAATGATCATAAAAAGACACCCTAAATTCTCTGTTACTTGATCAAGAGCAAAGATGAAATGATAGAATAATTACTAAAGCAAATCTTGATAAAATCGATTTTCTAAGAGACTTTGAAATATGATTGAATTTTCTTTAATAAATAGTAAAATATTTTATAATTTCGATATCTTGATCAGATATCATGCATTAATTTAAAGATATACAATTTTCTTCATAAAGTAGCAATTTTATGTTCGTTCATCATCAGATTCAATCCGTTCATCTCCTGAGTTTTTATAATAGGATTAATAATTAGTGCCAATTTCACTTTCTTGATTTTTCAGGTCTTCAACACATTACTGCTGATATTCAATGAACTTTGAATAAAGAGTTCTTTCTGAAATCTGACCTTCTTCCATTTATAATAAACTAATTTTCAGTTTCTACTAACATAATTCAATAATTTACATAAATCTACAGCTAAACAATGAGACTACCACCCTCCAATTATAATTCACTAAAAAAACATAATAAATTCAATTAAAAATGATAAATTAATAAACCCAAATAAACCCAATAATCTTAAATCCCAGAAATTTTCAAATAAATTAAATACCCTTCAAACCCTACAACATCTAAACCTTCACTTAAAAATGCAAATTTCTTTTTTTTTTTCAATAAAATGACAGAACAATCCGAGTTTAAAATCCTCCAGTTTTGCTGCATGTACAACAGCTGCGGTAAAGGATATTCAACCAAGTTAAACCTCAAAAGACATATCCTATCCAAGCACTCAGCAATAAATCGATTCACCTGCTCCTTTTGTCAAAAGGCATTCGCAAGTAAGCAGAACATGACGGAGCATTCTTACACGCATTCAGGGTTCAAGCCTTATAAATGTTTAACGTGCAACAAGGTTTTTCGATATGCAAGTACTTATTCAGTCCACAAGAGAATTCACCTCAGGAGACAATATGGGAAAGACTATAACTCAATACAACTGGAAGGTCGGAAGTCAACTTTGGACAGGTCAAGTTTTGAGAAGACTTAGAAAATAATTAAAAATTTTTAGTAAAACTTTTGATTAGGTCTTTTCGTTTTTGACGGTTTTTCGAAGTTAAGCATGTTTTATACTTTGAGAGTATTTCATATGATATCTGTGAGATTATTATTATTGAAAGAATGGCTTGAAGAGTAGAGAAAGTTGTTTGGGTGGATTTTTTTGAGGTTTTTCTGAGTTTAAGGCGGCTTTTTTTGACTTAAAGTTTTCGTAATTTTTCGAGGTTTTTTTATGATTTGTTTTTTTTTGGTCTTTAGAGTGGAGGAGATTCAGTGACTTTGGGAAATGTAGCGATATTTTGATTCAATAGTAAATTAAAAGAGACATACACATTAAAATAAATAACCATAATTTTTAGTCAATCAAAATAAAGTCAAAAATCATCTTGATATCAATCCCAATATCCTTTTTCCATAAAATTTATAATACCCAAATTCAATTCCTATCAAAACCTTCTAAAATTCTCAGTTTATAAAAATCTTCTTCTTTAAAGAAATCAATTGGAAATAATAATTATTAAATAATGTGTTTCTTCCTGCCACACTGTTTTTCCCATCCATTCAAAACATTTTCAGTCTTCATCAAAATATCATGCAAGTTCAAAGCACTGAAATCATTCCCAGAATTTCGATTGCTCGGCAAAGAAATATGCGTTCTCGAAGACTGATGACGAGTAGTCGAGCTGCCATCAGCAAAAATCGACTCAGCTCTAATCTTCGGAGTATTTCTCAAAGAATGACTTAACTTACCTTTGCAAGACCCTCCTTTTTCCTTACTTCCTTTAGTTTTTTTCACATCTTTTTTCAGTCTATGAATGATTTTTTCCTTTTCCTTAAGCACAGCAGGCAAAAGACTGAGTCTTTTGACTTGATTTTCAAGTTCAATGACATGATTTTCCAATGAAACTTTTTCTCTTTTGAGTTTGTTGATTTCGTCGATTTGGTAGGACAGAAGCTGCTGAATTTCTTTACCTGGGGACAGATGATTTTTTGAAGAACTTTTAGACTTTTTCTTCGCTGGCTCTGCGTGGATCACAAGTTCTGAGTTTTTAAGAACGGCGGTCAGTGTTTCTGGAAGGCGGTTTTGATAACTCTTGAAAGTTTTCATAAATTATAGGATAAGGAATATGGAGAGGTTAATTAGAGTCTATACGCTTGCCTTCTAACCACTCTCCGGGCTTTTTAGTACCGTCTGGGTAGTGGATGAAGCCGATGCCGTGTTGTTTTCCGAGCTTCCACCCGCCTGTGTAGAACTTTTTGTCGGGCCAGGTGTAGGTTCCTTTTCCGTGTTTCCGGTCTTCACTGTATTCTCCTTCATAACTCCTGCCATCAGGCCATACGTAAAACCCATGCCCATGCATTTTCCCTTGACTCCAGTTTCCAACGTACTTCCTGCCATCAGGCCAGTCGTATTTTCCGAATCCGTTGATTTTGTTATCTTTCCAATAGCCTTCATACCTTGAGCCATCAGCCCAGCAAAAGACTCCAAGTCCATGTTTTTGTCCAGATCTAAAAAAACCTTTAAAAATTGATTTTCCATTGATTTCTTCGCCATAGCCGTTCTGCACATCATCTCGCCATTCACCTCTGTGGATACCTCCATCTGCGATCTGATAGGTTCCAAGTCCGCATGCTTTGTCATCGACCCAGCACCCGGAGTACTTATCTCCTTCAACGTGAATAAATCTTCCGAATCCGTTAGCTTTATCTCGAGCCCAGTTTCCCTCATAAACAGCCCCATCAGGCCACTGTTGCCTTCCAAATCCATCCCTAACAGACCCAAGCCAATCCCCAGTATAAACCGATCCATTCGGCATTGCAACAGCCTGTTTATAAACCCTTTGTTCCCCTCCCGAAAAGCTTTTCTTTTCCATCCTTTTATTCCTCCTTAACAATTTCGATAGTTTCCTAACGGAATACCCTCTCCAAAAAGCCTGAATCTTGATAATCGAATGAATTTTCGGATCAATATTATAAAGTTCTCTAAACTGCTGCATTTTCTTGAAAGTATCATTAGAGGTGAATTCAAGTTCAGTATTAAGCTCAGATTCCTTTTGTCCGCAATTGCAACTGGAACAATTAACACCCATTTTTCATTTTTGAGTCAAAATTCTCAGAACCAACAACAAAAATCCAAAAACCATAAAAAACCCTTGATTTCTGAAAAATCCTAAAAAATACCCCAAATCAAAAAAATCTAATAGTTTCTTAAATGGTCTCCAAAATGGACTATTACGAACTGCTGGGAGTCTCTCAAGAAGCCACAGCTGACGAGATAAAATCCTCATTTCGTAAACAAGCCCTTATTTGGCATCCAGATAAAAACTCAGACCGTCTGGAAGAAGCGACTGAAAAGTTCAAAAGTATTCATGAAGCTTATTCAGTCCTTTCAGATCCCCACGAGCGTGCATGGTACGATTCTCACAAGTCAGAAATCCTGACAGGTTCAAAGTCAGAAGAAATGGACCTCTGGTCTTATTTTTCCCAATCAGCCTTTCCAGGAGGCTTCACAGATGAACCAACAGGTTTTTTCTCAGTTTACGATGAGTTGTTTGAAACTCTGAATAAAAAGGAAAATTCTGATGCGAAGGAAAAAAGTAAAGTTCAGACTCGCCCGAGATTCGGTCTTTCTTCTGCGAGTTTTGAAAGTTTGAAGGCTTTTTACAGCTATTGGAGCAATTTCACCACTTCTAGGTCTTTTGCTTGGGCAGATGCTTATAACCCTGCAGAGGCTCCGAATAGGAAAGTGAGAAGGTTGATTGAAGTGGAAAATACTAAAGAAAGGAATAAACAGAGAAAGATTTATAATGAAATGATTACTTCTCTTGTTGACTATGTAAAAAAAAGAGACCCTAGGTGGATCAGGTTTAATGAAGAAGCGAAAATTGAAAAAATCAGAAAAGACGAAATTGAAGAAGAAGCTCGACGTGCTGAAGAAGCAAAACAAAAGGAACTTAAAGAAATTTATAGAAAACAACAGGCTGAACGATATGCTCGGGAATATGAAGAAAAAATCAGAATGCGTGATGAAGAAGAAGCGGAAAATTCACATGAAAGTCCCTCTGAAGATGAAGAAGTACTTTGGTGTGAAGTCTGCAGAAAAAGCTTCTTAAATCAAGGACAGCTCAATAATCACAACAATTCCAAAAAACATAAACAAAACTTGCAAAAACTAAAAAAAGAAGTTCAACTTCCTGAAGAAGTTCCTCAGAAACCGAAAAGAAATGAAGAGAAAAAAAATAAGGAAGAACGAAAAATACCTCAAAAAAAAAATGAAAAAATTGAAAGTGAGTCAGAAGCTGATGAAAACTCAGATGATGACCATCACTTTAAACTTCTCGCCAGGAAAAAACCTGAGAATTCAGATTCGGAAGACTCAGAACCAAGCAAGTCAGAAAAAACTTTAAAAAACGAAAAAAACTTGAAAA
This sequence comes from Stentor roeselii, assembly GCA_006503475.1. Lineage (NCBI taxonomy): Eukaryota > Ciliophora > Heterotrichea > Heterotrichida > Stentoridae > Stentor > Stentor roeselii. The sequence goes on along the minus strand of RSEH01000061.1, from coordinate 73,618 downwards.
ACGAAAAAAACCTGAAAAGTGAAAAAAACTTGAAAAATGAAAAAACTTTGAAAAATGAAAAAATTCAAAAAGAACTCATAAAAACTGAAAACAAGCAAAAAGACGACCCGGGTAAAGAAGAAGAGAAAAAACTAGGAAAAGCGAAACAAAAGCGAGAAAAGAAAAAAGCCCAGGCGGCTTCTTTCATTTGTAGAGTGTGCAAAGTAGACTTCGGGTCTAAGAACAAGTTGTTCACCCACCTGAAAGAGTCAGGCCATGAGAAGGCGATTTAGTATTCAATAAATATGGTAAGTCTTAAGTAGTCAGCTTTATTTGAGTTCAAGTCGCTGTTGATAACGATTTTGCTGATCATCTGTCTTTGTGCTTATGTACGTGACTTGAGACCCAGTCTTATCAACTCGAAGACTGAAGGCTTTTCAGGACTCATCAGGAAAGCAGCAGTGATCGGCGACCGTCTTAGTCCTTGGATCACTTTCTCGTTGATAGTATCGACTTACGTGACCTTATTTCTTAGATAAAGCTTAATAATGCAAAATAACGGGACCTGGAAATGTTTTCAACTCAAGGACTTGAGTATTTATTTTGGAGAGGTGGCTTATTTGAAGCCTAATGGTGAGCTAGTCCTTGACGAAGCCGCCACAGCAGATGAAAAATCCCATTCCAGCAAAGTCCGGCACGGCCTGGGGATCCAATTATTCCAGACGCCAACTCAAGGAACTCTATGCAAATATCAAGGCAGGTGGGTGAAAGACCGTAAACAAGGTGCAGGTGAATGTTTTTACCCAAACGGCGACGTCTACAAAGGCGACTTCAAGATGGACAAACGAGAAGGCAGCGGGAGTTACCTTTGGAAAGACGGCAAAAAATACGAAGGCGACTGGAAAAACGACCGAATGGAAGGAACAGGAACCTTCAGTCATTCTTCAGGATTTGAACTAAAAGGCGAGTTCAAAGCGAACTACTTCGTTTATAACAACGACCTGATCGTCAACCCCTTCATCGAAGGACAGGAGCTAAAAGAAGAAATCAAGCTTCAAGAAGAAAACAGAAAAAAAATCGCAAAGTTACTTGAAATTCAACATAAACAAGTAAAAGTCCATCGACTTCAAAACCCTTCAACTATTTTAAACACTTTGCAAAATATTGACAAGAGTAACAGGGTGGCGGTTATTTTGACTTCAGCTCATTCTTATTTATTAAAAGCAGATATTCAAAAAAGTCTTCAGTCTCCTGTCGTTGAAATCGACTTGAGACTGCTGGTTGGACTTAGAAAAAGTGAAGGAAGGGAAAAAGTTAGAGAATTTTTAAGAGGACTTACTTTGCAGGTCTTGATGGATGGAGGGACTCTTTTCTTGAATATTGATGACTCGAATGCGAAGTATGAAGAACTTTATTATCCTGATTTGCAAGAGTTTTTTCATCCTAGAAGCTTTCCGGCGAGTCTTTTTCGACCTGATGTGATGAAAAGAAAGGAGGTTTGGAATACATTTTTAGCTGATCAGCAGGGAGAAATGGCGGCTAATTATTATTTTGTTATTTGGAGCAAAACTAAATTTGATGAAAGTCTTGATGATCAGGACTTGCTTGCTAAGTTTGAGAAAAAGTTTGGAAAGGTTTTTTCTCTTGATACTGTTGATTTGGTTTTTTGTGCTAATCAGATTGAAGAGGAAAGTTCGTATCGAGAGAGTTAATTTAGATATTTTTTGGTTATGAGGATAAGTTTAGGGGTTTTAAGGTTTTAATTAAGATCTAACTTATAAATCATCTAAAAATCCACCAAACTCTAAATAATCCAAATAATGTCCTTTCCTCAACTAGGTGATTCCGGAATTTACATCATATCCGATACAATCTCCTGCGACGGTACAGGCGCTCTATTATCTCTTCTAAAGTCCTTCAAAAAAAAAGTCACCTTTTTCAGTGATCCTGGAAACTTTTCTCATTACAACATCCTCTTAAAAAAGTTCTTAATTCCCTTCAACTACGTCGAATTCGAAACAAATCTTGAAATCGGAGACCTTCCTTTGACTGAAAATCCTCCTGTTACCTGGCAAGACGCTCCTCGAAGACTACCTTTAAAATCAATTCTTTCTTTCCTGAAGACTCAAAATTCTGATGTGATTGTTTTCGATGATATTTTTTCCATCATTCTTGAAACAAGCCCGGTGGAAACAGTTGATTTGCTTTTTGCTGTAAAAAATATATGCAAAATATTAGTCGTCAAAGGTGACTCGATGGTTATTTCTCAAATCTGGCCTGTTGAACAGATGAGTAGGGCAAGTATCTTTTTGAGTCCTTTGGCGTCTGGAAGTAGTTCGGAATGTTTGGGGAAGATACGGGTTGAATTTAGGGAGAAATTTGTTAAGTCTGAATTGGGAGTTTATTACTACAAAATCATGAATGATAGTTTTGTTTTAATTGATTATTAGGTCGTTGAGGCTGGCTTGATTAAAATATTAAAAAATGATAAATCAACACTCTAATCTTGTCCCAATAGAAGACCTATTCCAAATCCAAGAAGGATCTCGCGTAAGAGTGATCGGTTTCATCGTCAAAGAGTCTCCAGACAAGTTATTCATCCAAGGACTATCAGGTGTAAAAGTCTCTTTAAACATGACAGAAAACATAATAATCCCAGTTTCAGGTTCAAGTTACCTAGTTCTCGGAGAATACCGAGACAGTACAATTTTCTGTAAAATCCTAAAAGAGGTAAAATTCAAGAAATACAACGTGAGTTACTACCTAAAAAACCTGATTTCCTTTAAAAACGTTGACATAAAGCCAGACTAACACTAATTGTTACTTAATTAGCAGCACTCAATGTTTTTCTCACTAAAAATCGTTGAAAATAATGTACTTCCAAGTAAATCCTTTATTGTACCCTCCTGTTCCAAGAGCTGATAATTCACCAAAGGACTTGAATCGACCGGCATACAAAACGCGTATCCTCTGGGGTCTCGATCAAAGACCTGATAATCAAAAGTAGGGTGATCCCTTCGGTACTCTTCCATCTTCTGTCTATAATAATGCGCATCTGCCACTGTCTTCCCTTCACTATTCACCCATTCAAGTCGATATCTGTCCCAATATCGAAACCCTTCTAAAGTCTTTCTCGCTGAAGAGTGACTATTAAACCTGATAAGGCAAAAGTAGGCCTTTTCGCTTCGTTTCTCCTCAGTTCCGAACTCAACAGATTTAATTCTGACAGAATTTTCAAAAAGGTTTTTCACTTGTTTTTCAGTCATTTCTGATGATAAATTTGAAAGTTTAATGTTTTTGTTTAGACTGTTGCTAGAGACGTTCAGTTGTTTTTCAAGGGTTTTGTATAAATTTTCGAATTTTTCTTTATCGTTCACGAAAAAACCGCGATTTGAATGCAAAAAATCACAGGCTTCTTTTGTTTTGCCTCTTTGATGAAGTAGTGAGGCCAGGTCTTTAATGGCGGAAATGACTCTTTCTCCTCTTTTTATCGCGAGTTTGTAGTAGTGCTCAGCCTTGTCTAGGTTACGCTCTTGGTACTCTGCGATTTTGGCTTTGGCGTAAGGGGTTTCGCCTTTTGGGATTGGAAGTGAAGCCTTTGATGCTTGATTCCGATGTGTGTCCGATTGGGTTGATATCGAAGTTTCTATTCGATTTGTAATGATTTGGAAAGGCCTTGCTCTTAGGTCTGACTGGCTTTTTTGAATTGTAATTGGAGTCGAAAATGAAACAATCATGTTTATTAGGGAAATATGGAAATTTAGGGAAAGTCAGAATTTTTCATTTTAAAAAAGTGAAAAAAATTGGAGGTTTTTAGGAATTTTTTTAGGGTTTTTGGTTTTTTTTTCAGGGATGCTGAGGGTTTTTCATTTTTTTTATTGAGGGTTAACAATTATAAAACTTGATTTATATTCTTAATGAAAAACTCATCTAGCACTCCTAAAGGTAAGTTTTTTCCTCCTATTAGAACTGCCGCTTCTTTTTTGAGAACTGTTTCTAAAAGTCCTGAATTAACTTCTCAAAGTCCGCCTAATACTTTATCATCAAGAGACATAATCCCTGACTTATCTTTATCAAAACAAATAACTTCATATATAAAAGACTCAGGGACATTCACTGAAAGAGCTACAGCATCTCGAAAGTTTAGAGACTACCAACAACTCCAAGAAGTGTTAAAAAGTCCAGAACCAGATCGAAAATCCTTCAATCATTTCAATCTTCCAACATCTTTAGACCAGCTCCGTTTGATGGCAAAGTCATCAAAGCGAGTAGCCACCCGTAAGCAGACCCGTTTCAAGGAAAAGCCTGGATCTCCAACTCCATTTGAAGTAGAAAGCAAGTTTTCCCTAGAAGATTCAAGAAAGTTCCAAGTAGAAGGCTACAGTCTTGACAATTGCCGTTTAAAAGACTGGCTTCAGTTCATGAAAATGCAGCACTTTTCATACTTCTTCAAAGAAACAAGTGAAAAGCCCTTTACAAGTGATTCAGGGTCAGGACTAGAAGCTTTTCAATTAGTTTTGAGAATCGCATGGCAAGAGTGCATAAAACTCGTCTCTTTTCAGTCTATGGAAAGAGGAGAAATCATTGCAGAACTTCTGAAATTTACAAAAATCTACAAAAAAGTGAAAAACGCCGAAGAAAAAACGAAACTGACGTCTTGTGTTGCTGAATTACAGAAAAAAGTTGATTTTTTACTGGAAGAGCTGAATAAGTTAAGTACTTCAAATAAAGAAAAGGAAGACTTGGTAATATTTAAACAGTTTTTACATGAAATCGGAATTTTGAAGTCGACATTGATGATAAAAGAAGTCGATATTCAAAGACACGTCGAGCATATAAAAAGACTGAAAGCTGACAGGACCTTCCGTATTAAAAAAGACCTTGAACGATACAACCAGCTTCTTACAAAGTTCAACGACTACCGTTCGAGTCTTCCACTAACAACAGACCCGGTAGTGATCCGAAGCCATTCTCACAAGCGTGACTCAATAAAAGACTACATCTTGACCAAGCTAAACGTTCTTCAAGAAAAGCGGCTCACTCAAGGTTCTCGTCTTACAGAAGAGCAGCTGATAGAGCATCAAATGTTAACAACTAACACAGACTTCATCTTCTTCGACAAGCAAGTCCAGGCAGACATTCCCAAAGACTGCTGTTCAGTTTCTACACAAGTTTTGATCACTTTCAGTGAAAAATCAGTCCTCACTGAAGAGCTTTTAGACATTTTCGAAGAAGAAATCGATGAGCCCTTCAATGAGCCCTTCAAACATCCGAATATCATGATCACTAATGAAGACCTGGTTGAAATCAAGTTAACGACTTTTACGGAGAAATTTGATGAAATCTCAATCATTGAAGACCAAATCGACTTTGATGATATTTCGCAGAAACCGCCTGTGAGGAGAAGGGTTAATAGTTATTATAGGTGGAGAGAAAACCTTAATAAAGGAACACAAACTGATGAAAATGTATTCATTGATAATGCACGACAGGAAGAGGAAGAACTTTTGGAATGGATGATTAAGGATCGCAAGGATTATCTTACTGGTATTAAAAAACAGATTTATCATAAAAAAAATGAACTAAGCAAAGTGCATTTACTTGTTAGCAAAAGTCGATCTATGTTGGGAGATAGTTTTAATCTGGAAGACTCGAAAAGCTTAAGTTTTTTGTCATCCGAGGAAAGTCAGGATGTGTTGGAAAATGAAATCGTTTATCTTAAATCAGTAGGCCTCTTGAACTCAGAAGTCGAAATCGACAGCTGGAAAAACGGTTACTACTACGGTTATGAAAAAGGCAAAAACGACGCTTTCACAACCGATCCACCAGAACCTGAAAAGCCATTAGAACCCGAGCCGATCCAAACAGAAGATCCTGAACCTTCTCGTCCGAAGCGAAGAAATACAATAATCAGCGAAAACTTAAAAATGACTCGACGAGGAACTAAAGTCCAAGAGTTCCACTTCCAACACAAAGACTCAAAATCCGCATCCAGACCACAAGTAAAGCCTTTCCAACACAAGTACATCGACGATTTCTTGCAAGAATCTTCAAAAAACATCTTAAAACTCGCTAAAATGAGTCGAAAAATGATGATAAAAACAATAAGCTCTCTATATTCATCAGCTGCCGCAAAAAAAAGTTTAGGTGACGTTCAAGACTTGGCAACTTTTCTATTCGATGAGTTTTCGACGAGATTCGGACAAAAAATCATGAATAAAAAGTTAATTGAATTTCTTGCTTCAGTGATGAAGTATCCTGACTCACGACGAGTGATAAACTTCGCCAAACTTATCGGAATCAGCAAGAAAATCGGCCTTGAGGACTACGCAAGGCCTAAGGAATGCTTTGACTTCTTACTTGAACTGATAAATCTCATCCAGAAGTCAAATCTTGGAATTATTTTCAACATTGAAGAAGGCATCGACTACCAGTTCATTCCTGCCATAAGAGCCGTTGAGTGCTCAAAGGAAATCCTTTCCAAACATTTAGACTCTTCGAAAATTTCTGCTATTGTCTTGAAAATCGAGCAGAATTCACATCCTGACCCGAAAAAAATAAATAAATTTGGGATTATTGACCAGGAGTTCTTATCTGAAATGCTTTTAATTGAACTTGATAGTCATTATCAGGCACATGTTGAAAGCATTTTGACTGTTATTGAATCTTTTTACTCAACTCGTAACCTTTTCAAGGTCTTCAAGCAAGATATTGTGATGATCGTTCGACATGTTTCAACTGATCGGTTCGGGGTTATTGGAAACAACGGAGAAGGACTTCAGAAATATCAAGATTTTGATGACCAGTCTTTTTGCATTCCTTTAAATAAAGTTGTTGACCTTTGTGTGCAACTCGGCTTGCTTACATCTAAAGACTTAGAAAACTTTTTAAAAGGATTCAATTCTGAGACCATTCAGGAAGCCATTCAAAAAAATCATGAAACTTTAAAAGCAGAGCTTTTAAAGATCTTTGAAAAAAAGGAGAATTTTGGACTTAACTATCTTTATGTGAATGAATGGCAGAATCGCTTTGAATCTTTGATAGTCCCTGGAGAGAAAGACTGGAAAAGTGTTTATATTCTATGGACAGTCCTTGTGTTAGAAGTTCAGAGACTGTCTTCGCCGTAGTTGTGGTAATAGATATATATGGGAAAAACTCTTAGTAAAACAAACTGTTGTGTTGTTGAACAGGTCTCCAGCAGTCTTTCTATTTCAGCTGATGAGAAGTTTTCATTAAAAAATGATGACGAGCCAATTCTGGAACTTGAAGGAAGTTCACTTGAGACTCCACTTCCAACAGTATCACTGAAACTCGTTTTGAATTCTATTCAAAACTCTAATGAAACTCAGGAATGGCCAGCAATGTTATCTCTTGCTTGTGAAGAACAAGACATTGACCTTCGGGCAGGACTTGACCTTGTCTGCATTCTCGAAACCTCTTCATTGACCAGGTCCAAAGAAAGACTTTTGAAAAATTCAGTCGAGTTCCTCATGAGTCGATTAACAGGACAAGACCGTTTAAGCCTCATCACTTTTTCAGAATCAACAAAAAGACTTTCCCCTCTTCTTTCAATGACATACACAGGAAAAGTCAGAATAAACCTTCACCTTCAAAGTCTCAGTTATTCATTAGGAGCTGATTTGTTTGAAGCTCTTTCGACAGGGTTTTCAGTCTTGAATAACAGAAGACAGGTGAATCAAAAAACTTTTTTAATTCTTTTCGCAACTGGGAATGACTCGAATCTTGAAACAGTTGAAGAAAGATTTGAGGTACTTTTAAATGAATTTTTAGGGAAAGATGTTCATTTCTGGGCTTTTGGATTTAGTCCTTCCAAGGTTCTCAATTTTTTATCTGAAGGACTTGCTGGGGCTTGTTTTTTTCCTGATAATGAAAAAGAATGGTTTAAGTCTCTGGCATTCGCTGCTGGAATCATGGAAAGTTTAGTTGTTTCTCATGTTGTTGCGGAGGTGAAAGAAGCTGAAAATGTCAAGATTTCTAAGATTTACAGTGAAAATGGAGAAAAAAAGTTCAGAATGCCTGATGGAATCGCTGGAAGGACGACTAGTGTTGTTATTTTAATTCAGGTACCCCCTGGAAGAGCGCGAAACTTGCAAGATGTTCTTTTTGCTGAAGTTTCTTTTAGGGTTAATAATGCTCTGCGCGTTGTTCATCTTACTTTAAATGTGCCTTTCATTGATCAAGAGATTGTTATGAGTGAAATTGAACTTGATGAAGAGGTCTTAAAAGGTTTTTATCGATCTAAGTGCGCTGATATTCTTTTTGAAGCTGCGCAAATCGCTGAAGTTGATATTGATGCGGCTAGATTGCTGATTCTTAAGGGATGTGAAGAGTTTGAAGAGTCTTGTCTCAGGGAAAACTCTTTTATTCAGATGATTATTTTGGATATGAAAAATTGTTTGAATTTTCTGGGAAATTCTTTGGAATTTCATGCGAGAACTAGATGTTTGGCGAGAAATCATTGGTTAAAATACTTGAGTGGAGTTGAAGACTACCAAAACAAATCCACATCAATAAACCGCTTCCGCCTTAAGACCTTATTCAACATAGTGTAACCTAACTACTAACCCCAGCTTCCTTGACAATTCTAAATATTTCCTCTTCATCTTCAGGATTTTCAACGATTTCCAATTTATTTTTCTGCAGAATAACATCAAGTTCCTATTTATCCCTTACAACTTTAATCATTTCATAGTCTTCAATCGGGTTGTTAAACAATTGCAAGTCGTTTAACACATGATTATGTTTTCGAAGTACTTCAATAATAAGCTCTGCCGACATAAGTGTCAAAAAATTTCCCCAAACATGAAGCGATTCAAGAGTTTCATTGACACTCAAACTTGCAAGCATAGGTTTAAAGGTATCATCAATGATTCCACAAGCAGCAATACTAAGAAACTTGATACTTTTATTGCAAACAAGGGCTTCACTTATATAAGAAACACCTTCCTGCCCCATTTCATTATCATTCAAAAACAATTTCTCAAGACTCGAGCTTGTTTCAAGCCATTCCGCAAGTAACTTGACTCCAACTTCAGTAAATTTATTATCTCCTAAATGCAGAGTCTCCAAGAAGAACTTGTCACTTGACAGAGCAACTCTAAATCTTTAATACACAAGAGATAAAAGGCCTTCATCGCCGATGCTGTTGCCGTTCAAAAAAAGATACTTCAAGCTGCTTTCTTCCATTGCCATAAGAGACGTGGCTAAAGACGTGCAAGAGGAGTCAGTCAATTGAGCGCCGCCTAGAGAAAGGGTTGTAAGATTTCGAAGCTCTGGCAAAATGTTGGACAAAGCTGAGAAGCCCACGTCACGGAAGAGGTTGTTCCCCAAGTATAAATGACGTAGCTCTGGGTGCTTCGATAAAGAATTCGAAATCGCTTCAAGGCCTTCGTCGCTTATTGAGTTTGTGCCGAGGTAAAGAGAATCTATTTTGCTGTCTTTTTGGTAAAGGCAAATCGCTACTGTTAGTGAGTCTAAATCGTCTAGACCTGCTGCGGTTAAGTCTATTTTAGAGTTTATGCACTCCGATTCGATTGCTTTACGACGAGCTTCTATGGATGCCTCGATTTCGATTGCTTCGCTTGTTTGGTCCATTATAGAGTTGATTAGAAATTAAGATGGTGGTTTGGAGATGGTTTGGAGGATTTAGATGGTGGGTGTTGGAGGATTGTTTATTTTGGGAAAGTGATTTGGGTGTTTTGATTTTAGTTCGTGAATGATTTTTATTAATGTTTTTTGTGTTATGGATTATGATAATATTTTTTATGAAGGTCTATTTTGGATGTAAAGAATTTATGATAGACTTGAGAATAGTCAGTGGTAAGAGTTAATAATATAGATTTATAGATTTGACTAGATATCTGCTATTTTTGAAAGAAGTTACTTGATTTAAATGAAATTTTTATATCTTATTCGTTGGAATACCTTAACAAAAAATCAGTTATATAAAACATATCTAAAGATATTTTACTTATTCTTCAATAATAGTCCTATTCATATGTATTGAATCACACATATGCACATCAACTAAATACATTTCAAAGTTTAATATCAAAAGTTTATTCAATGTGCTAAAGTAAACAAAATCTTTAAAACCATGATTATAATATATTATCTTCTATACTTTTTTTCAATTGAATCTAGCTTTGAAAGATTCCTACACTTTGCAACTAATTATAATAAATTTTAACGTATTTCCAAGCAGACCCTCAACATTTATCTATCAAATGTCAATCTCTGTTCACATAAACCCTTAAAATTTTAATATTCCCTCCAATACCCAAATTAATCCTCAAATAAAAAAATTTCTTCAACCTATTAAAATTTGTATTATCTTCAAAAACATCATAAAAAAAATCATTACTATCTAAACTATTGAAATCTTCCCAAAGCTCATCAAAATTTCAATAGTATGTAAATCAACCAGATGTTTTTTCAAATTAGGTCCATTAAAGGACTTATCACATTTACTACAAGTAAGTGATGCTTTTTCACAATCAAGAACATGATCTTCTTTTCTTCCATACTTGTACTTGGTCTTACATTCGCATACAAATTCTTGATCCTCTATTTCATTCTTAACCATATGGTTTATATCTGCATTTGTGTAAGACCTGCAGATAGGGCATCGACTGTGATTCATTTTAAAGCATCTTTCACAGAGAGTCACTTTGCAGTTACATTTTGTAGTAACTGGATTATTGTAGACTTCTTGACATATCATGCAGGTATATTTTTCAACTATTTCTTTAGCGAATCCTTGGAATGTCAGCTTAGGGACAAATATCAAAGGGTTTTTTATTTCACTTAGAAGTGCGATGTCGAGAGGAAGAGAATCGAGGTCAACCTCGAATTTGTTTTTGTTGACTTTCATAATGAAATTATTAGGAAGTTTTAAATACTTAGAATTGAAGAAGATATAGTTTTATATTAGAAAATTTCAAGAATTTATAGGAAGAAGACTTGTAAGGATTGAATATTGATGGAAAGAGTATTCGATGACTATTAAAAGATAAGGATTCTTTTTTAGATTTAACGTATCTGGATTATTCAAATTTTTTGGAAAGGATTTTTTATAGAATATCGGGTTAATAATGGTTGAATATTTCTAGATATACATCTAAACTAGGATAATTCAACCAAATCGCTTTACAATATATGAAATCTTTATGGGATGAAGAATTAGATATTTATATTATCTGTAATTCTTAAAGTCATTCTGATCACCATCAAATCATATTCCTTATTAGCAATATCTTCCTTGCAAGCTCTAAATGCTCTGCCACCTTTAGAATTATCTTTGGGATGAGTGCTCCCAGATGATTAGTCAATTTTATTCATGAAATGGAAATAGGCTTTAAAATTCACAATAATTATAATCTTTCAAATTTTCCTTACTTCAAATTTAGCGAAAATGCTTTTGCTTCAACATTTCTTGATAGTAAACTTCATTTCAGAAAAAATGACTTCATATAGAAGTTATCTGACAATTTTAAGATTTAAAGTTTTGATAAATTTTCACAAGTATTTCAGACTTAAATTAAAAGTTGATTTTTTGTAAGTGCTGCCAAAGGTTTGTATTTTTTTATTGACTGAAAATTTGATTTAATCCGATGAAATTTATCGAAAAATCACTGTTTTGAAATCATCTAGATAATTTTTTCAGTAAATCTTATCGTTCTTCTTTTATTTTTGCTATTAGTTGCAAGTGACTTCTTGATTCAATATTTAGTGGTTGCTTCTTTAGGTTGAATGGAGATCTAGCTATTATCATTAATAAATTTTTCAATATTTCATTCAAGATAAGTTTTCGAGCATGATCCTTTCTATAATTTAAAATTAATTTTATGAATCAACATTTAAGTGACTGACTAAACTTAAAGGTATTTATATATCTTATAAACTGAAGGAGTTTTTCAAGGATTTGGCAAAAATCATAAATTAAAAAATATTATGTCTTATTCCTTGAACTGCTTAATTCGTGGATAAAATAAATGAATAAAAATTATCTACATTATACCAGAATATGCTTAAAACTCGTATCATCGAAAACACTCGCTAAAAATTACAGAAATTCACATAAAAGAACATCTGACAGCATCTTAATTAGATTTATATAGGTCTTGAAAAGCTGCACTTTAAACAAAGGGTAAATTAGTCCTCAAGAAAACCATCTAGGCCAGGACTAATCTTTAACTTTACTAACCTCAATGTGGATTTTAATGAAGACTTGAAAACCTATCAAAGTCTCAAGAAACTAAAAAAATGAAGTAATTGAAAAGATTTACCTGAATGATAGAAAATTTTCCAACATCAGCTGGAAGCAGGTTTTAATATCTTGAAAATAACATAATGAAAAATTTATCATATAATTAAAATACGTATAACCAATCTTCTAAATCAATGAATAAAGATTACCAAGAAATAAATAAACTAAATAATATTTCACCTACTAATATTAACTACTATCCCACTGAAATCCTTCCAAAGTACATCAAAATCTCTAAAGTATGTGCTTCAGCCAAATGCTTTCTAAGGTTCGGTCCATTAAAAGTTTTTTTACACTTACTGCAAACCAGAGCTGCTTTTTCACAATAAAGGACATGATCATCTTTTTTCCCGGACTTATATTTCATCTTGCATTCACAGACCACATCTTGATCATCAATCTTAGCCCTCATTATTTTATTGACTTCAGCATATGTATGAGACCTGCAAATAGGGCATCGATTATGGTTCAGTTTAAAACAACTCTCACAAAGTGTCACTTGACATCTGCAAACTGTGGTGACTGGGTCTTTGAAAACTTCTTGACATATGATGCAGGTTAATTGGTCTACTATTTCTAGAGAGAAACCCTGAAATGTTAACTTTGGAAGGTACTTTAAAGGGTCTTTGAGTTTGTTAAGAGTGACGATTTCAACGTTTACTTTGTTGAGGTCGACTTTTATCTTGTCACTTTTAGAATTCATTATAAATCTATCATTTGTGATTAGAATAAAGGATTAAGAGTTAGAATGATTTTTTAATTTCTGATATTTTAAATAGATGTTTGTTGATACTTTAAGATAGTGATTTTAGGATAGATTGACTTGAATTTCAAAAATTTAAGTTTAATGTAACAAACTCTTACTTTTTCTTCACAGACTAAACTTATTAATAAGGTAAATTACTTAAACCGTTGGAATCCTCCAATATTTTATCAATCTTTCCAAAGTATGACAGTTCAACAGTGGCCTTTTAAGGTCAGTACATTTAAAGATTTTAAAGTATTTCCACAGAACAGAAATGCTTTGGTATAGTCAAATTGATTTTCTGCTCTATGGCAGTACTTATAATTTTCATGAGGTATAAAAATATGCTCATCAATCTCATTTTTATCCTTATGTTGATTTGAGTATTTGTATTAAACCTACAGCATGGGCATCGATCTTAATTCTTTCGGAAGCAGCTCTCTTATATTGTTCTCTGAAAGTAGTAGGTAGTTATGACTAGACTTTCTAAACTTCACTGCATATAAGGCAAGGGTACTTAATCGAGTTCTCTTATTAAAGCCCTGAATGATATCTTAGGTAAACTTATCAGAGTTTTTGATACTTCTGTTAAAATATATATCAAGGCTCAGATAGGAAAATTTATTTTCATGTCTTTTGTAGAATGATAAATCTTAACCATAGTCATTAATCATATTATCCTTAAAGATGACTAGAAAAATAAATCTTAGCAACTATCACGAATAATCAATACTAATTATTCTTCAACTAAATAAATTACTGAAATTTATGATTATTATATTCTTTTATACAGACTAACTTTCAACCCTCCTGAATAATAAAAATGGGAATAAAGCAGCTGATGCACTTGATAAACGAAAAGGCGCCAGCCGCAGTTCGTAAAATGCCGATTGAACGTTATTCAGGCCAGATAGTTGTTTGCGATGCATCAATGGCGATTTATCAATTCATCGCAGCTACCCAATGGTCCTCAAATTCCAACATAATGCAGCTGACAGACGCAGAAGGCAACCAAACAGCTCACCTAGTAGGTCTACTAAACCGTTCTCTAATCCTCTTAGAACATCACATAAAGCCAGTATGGGTGTTCGACGGTAACCCCCCAGATCTAAAAAAAGGCGAGCTTTCCAGAAGAAAACAACAGAAAGAAGAAGCCAAGGCCAAAGTCGAAGAAGCTCAAGAAGAAGGCAAGACCGAAGAAGTCGAGAAACAAATGAAAAGAAACTTACGAGTGACCAAAGAAATGACAGAAGACGCCAAAACTCTCATCAGGCTTCTCGGACTTCCTATCGTCGAAGCTCCTGGAGAAGCAGAAGCCGAATGCGCTTGTTTAGTAAAAACAGGAAAGGCCAACGCTGTCGCTTCTGAAGATATGGACAGTCTCGCCTTTGGCGCCAATTATTTATTGAGAGGGTTAAACAGCAAAAAAGAGCCAATCGTTGAAATCACCTTGGCTGAGGTGTTGACTGGTCTTGAACTCTCTCAGGATCAATTCATCGATCTTTGTATTCTCCTCGGCTCTGATTATACAGAACATATCGAAGGAGTCGGCCCTGCCACTGCTTTCAACTTGATGAAGGCTCATGCAAGTCTTGAAAAGGTCCTGGAAAATATTCAGGACTTGAAAAAATACAGAGTTCCTGAAAGTTTCAACTGGGAAGGTGCTAAGGATTTGTTTATTCATCCTGATGTTAATACGGATCTTGAGTTTTCTTGGGGAAATTGTGATGAGACTGGACTTGTTGAGTTTTTAGTGCAGAGAAAAGGATTTAGTCAAAAGAGAGTTGAAGATGCTATTGAAAAAATGAAGAAGTGTCAGGGGAAAAAGGCTCAGATGGTCCTTGAAAGCTTTTTTGGAAAAGCTGTTGTGACGAAGAGGAAACCAGTGGAACCTACGAAAGGAAAAAAAGGGAAAAAAAAGAAATAAATGATTAATTATAATGTTTTAGTTAATATTTTTAAGAACTTTTTCGATGGTTGAAAATTTTCAGAATTTTATCTATCATTAAAATTTATCAATTAATTCAACGACTGTGTTCTATCAACCAATCTTCTTTCACTGAACGGATTGCGAATAGTTTCAGCATTCATGCTTTCCTGAGGAACTACTGATGGCCTTGGAGGCTGAACTTCTTTGTTCCTCATAAGACATTTATAAGCAACAATAGTCCCTCCAACAATGAAAAAAACAATCCCAAGACAAAAAACAATGAAAAGAATAACATCAGTAAGTGTATAAAGAACCTTCAAAGTAAATACTTGCTTATCACCCTGCCCTTCCACTCCAAAAACCTGAAATTTCACAGAATAATCCGAGACTTCCCCAGGAGCTTTTCCAGAAACAAACAAAGGACTTAAATCAATCTCATCAACACTAACAGAGTCTTTAAAAGCAGTCAAAAGTTCTGAATTCCTAGAAACAATAGCTTTAATCGGCCTGAAAGTCAAGGTTTTATTCAAGTTCAAAACTCTAGAAATAAATAAAATTTCATCTCCCGAGCCACAGTAAATAAAATTCGTGTCTAGTGATAAAAATTCACATTTTCTATCAGGTTGATAAGAAAATATCTGAAAAGTTTTCGTATCTAATAAAAACTTCCCGTCAATAACGATCGAATCTTTCCACCCAGCGATTTTTTCTCCATATAAATCAAAAACCTTATCAAATTCCAGAGGTTTTATAAAAAACCTCGCCAAGCCAAGTGCATCATCAAGAATATACAAGTAAAAATCATCAGTCCACATTTCTTTCACTTGAAATTGTGTCAAGTTTAAAGTCTCAGGTAATAAAAAGTCACTTGTGATAAAAGAACCTAAATCACGGTCTTCGATTTCGAGGATTTTTAATGACTCGTTTTCTGATATGAGGATAAGATCTTCGAACTGTACGATGAAAGTTATGTTGCCTCCGGGAATGTACTCGGATATTAGAATTGGGTACCGACGGTCGTTCGTGAAGACTGCTAATGAGTTTGAATTGTAAAGAATTATCAACTTTCCTACTGATAGACTTGAGTAGTTTTGGATCACTGGATGCATGTAGTGCTGGATAATTGATGTGTTCCAAAATGATGAAAGGTTGAAAAATACTAGGCTTTGACTGTCGAGGATCACTGGAGAGTCTGAAATGTAAGACATTGCTTTTATGGTTATTGGAAATGTTGAATGAAGTGATGCTAGATTCTGTCTTGATATTGACCGGCCTGTTACTTCTAAAAATCCTGGAGAATCAACCTGAGCCGATAGAATAGTATCATCATAATGATCATCAATTCTCATCCGAAATTCCGAATTTCTAGTACAAGACTGACTTTGAAAGCTTTCAATAAGTTTTAATGCAACAGCAACTTTAAAGAAAAAGTATTTCATTTTTAAATAACTCTATTCAATATTCAATCCATCCACCAAAAAAAACTTCACATTCAAAGCCAGAATCTCTTAAAGTTTCTATTCCATTAAATCCAATCCATTATAAAATGTTGATGCTAATGAGACTCACCCCAAAGGTGCCATTCAGGTCAATGAGCAGCACATCCTTTAGCCAGCGGGCTTTCGACATCTTAAACGAAGCCTCATCCAAGGCAAAAAAGTCAGAAGAATCAAATAAAGCCTGGCTGGCCAAAGAAAACAAAGAGTTCATGCCAAAAGAGTTTTACAAGCATCCCTACTGCACGACTGACTTCCCAATGATGACGTCTCCGAATCACACGACTCGAATCGTCTTGGAAGTCTTAGGCCCTGAAATGGTTTCACCTCATTACCAGTCAATCCTTGAGTTCGGGAAATGGTACAACTACTTCTTTATTGGAGTACTTTTCACCATTGCTATGAGAGACCATCACAACCATGCCTGGGGTTACTCAGTTCTGAATATGCAGTATGGCTTTGAAATTTGGGTTTATACTTATTATTACTACTTCCTTCAGACTCAAGGGTTTATTTTTCCTAATCCTTGGAAGGACTTGTGGAAAAGCTATAACCTTAGAAGTATGATCGCATCTGTTTATGAAATTGAAGAGAATCTATCGTTTGAACTTAGAAAACCTTCTGTGGACCAGATGGACTACTTTAGAGCTCATCAGGAGTACTTGGGGACTAAGGCTAAAATCATTGAGAATCATATGAAAAATGCGAAGATGCAGTTGAAGAAGCATACTTATGAAAGAGCGATCTTCGCTCTAAGAACCACTGAGAAGTTCGAAAAGGACAACCTAAGCCGCGCAATGCGAAAAGTCCTCGACGACGCAATGGAAAAACTTCAAAAAGACATCGAAGGTAACGCGTCAAAAGAAATCCTAAAAGAAGCATTTAAGTCCTCCTTGCTCGGCATCAGCAAAGGAAAAATGACATACGAGCAAGACCCACTTCTTCCAAGACTATTGAAGTACATCGACGAGTTCAAATTAAAAGCAGAGAGTATGTCCGAGAAAGAAGAGGCAGAGTTATTAGGACTGACAAAAGAGCAGAAGGCGGTTTTAGCTGGTTACGACCAGAAGTCCGAAGAGTCGTTTTTGAAAGCTCTTCCAAGCATCAAGCATCCAAGGATCTTGAACAGTCCCAAGTTCAAAGCCTTGTCAGGCTAGTTAAGTAGTTAAAGGTTTCCGCTGTTGAAACTCGCCATGCTTTCGCCTGCTACACTTGAAGGCTCTTGACTGGTCTTCAAAGTACTTAGAAATGTTGATAAAAGAGGAAGTTCTTCATTTCCTTTCAAGTTTAATCGCTTTTCTAACTGGTCTCTTTGGTAAGAACGCTCTGGAAGTTTACTTTCTGGAATGAAAACGCTTAGAGAGTATTGCATGCAGAAGGTTTCGAAGAAATCGCGGATTAGTTCGGCTGCTAGTTCTTCTTTTTCTCCTGGCAGAAGTGATGGTCTGGATGACTGGTCTTCTCGAAGAGTTGTGAAGAGATTGTTTTTTAGCTCTGATTTGATTTCGTCGAGTTTACCGGAATTTTCGAGGTTTTCAAGTAGAAATGATTTTAAGTCGGTCATTTAATTATTAGGGATGAAGGTGTTTGGGTTACAGTTGTTTAGAGGGATGATTTTGTTTTGAAGAAGTTTGTGATTTTTAGTGATTTGATTGGATTGAATAATTTATGGATTATGTTTTAGACGAGGGTTATTTAATGAGGAAACGATTTTTCTGATTAGCAATCAAATTTCACAGTTTTTCTTATTAATGGAGAACAAACTCGAAAACTATCTTCTATATCGACACTCCCTGGTTTCTGCCTATTTTTCAACCTATAACTTAAAAGTCTTTCCATATTAAAATCCGCTTTGACCTTATCAAATTTATTCTGAAAAACCAGTTTCAAGTCATCATCAAGCGACTTACGATTTAACTTGACAGTAGGTCTAACAACAGGATTTTTCATATCAGACAAAGGTGCGAATCTAGAAGGTTTATACTTCCTTTGAACATTCCTGGGTCCATTAAAAATAATCCTATGTTCAACAATTTTCATCTTCAGTTTTTTCATCATTTTTTCATTGATCTCGTCAATCAAAAAAGTTTTCCTCTTCAAATCCAGTCCATTTTTCTTCTTTCCATCAAAGCCGGCAGTGCTTAAGAACTCGAGTCGGCTTCCCTCAAAAGTTTGCATCTCTTTAAACAACCCCCCCTGATCCTCCAGGTTTAAATTGATGATCTTGTTCAAAGGAAGCGAGTACCTTCTGGACCTGATGTCTGAATTTATTGAAGAAAAATCTTTATTCACTTTAGAATAAATTTCAGGCGAGTTACAAGTCGTTGAAAACTCAGAAGGCTGATTTTTCTGAGATTTTCCAGTTTTCATAGGTTTTATCTGCTGCTCCATGATTTATAAGCTTTTAGCCACATTTTTCAATTTGAAAATGGAAAAATTTTGAATTTTGACAAATGATTAGACTGATTTTAAGAAGAGTTAAGGAAGGAAAAGTTAGATATTTACACTAGGTGTGAACCAAAGCTCTTTTCAATGAGTTTTGAAGTTGTTGGATCTCGCTGTCCAAGTTAACAATTTCAAGTTGAATGTCATTTTCATCTTGTTCTAAATAACTTTTCGCTTTACTTGGACTGCTTTTCGCGCTTAGAGTTTCGCTTCTTTTTGTAATGTTTTTCAGTTCTTCGATGATTAGGTGTTGGTCGCTTACCTCTGCCTTTAGTTGCCAGATCTGGTCTTTTAAGATTTCTTTGTCCTTGATAAGTCCTTCGATTCTAGACTCTTGGTCTATAATCACTCGTTTTAAACCTTCGGCGCTTTCAAGTTCTTTTAGTTTTTCTTTCAGTCTCAAGGTTTGGGTCTTCATCTTTTCTAGGGCTTGCTTGTAGAAGTCACTTGTTTCTTCGAGCTTTGGACGAGGACTTAAGGTCTGGCCGATTAGAAGCTTTTCTAATTCTGAGGTCGTTTCGCTTATCTTTTTTATGCCCTCGGTTAGTTTTAATTTAGGAGTTTGCATTAAGGTTTGGTCGAGTAGGATTTTAGCGTGGTTTGCTAATAGTTTGTGGATTTGAGAAAGCATCTTTTTTGCATTTTCTGCTCTTTGGTGAACTACTTTTTCTAGATGAGCAAGTGCATCTTTAATTTTCCCTAAATCCTCTTTTTCAACACCCATTTCAAAATTCCCGTTTAACTTAAACATCAGCTCATTAACCTTTCCCTTCAATTCCAAATTTTCCTGAACCAGTATCTTCTTGCTGATTTTAACCTTCTCTAATTGATCCCCAAGATTTTTTCTATCCCTTTCAAATTTCGCTTTAATCTCCTGAATATTTTCCTTATTCATCCTAAGTTCATTAATTTCATTTAAAGAAACCACCACTTTTTTCGCAGTTCCAGCTCTTTCATCAAGTAACCGAATAAGTGAATTATCATCTCTTTCCACAGAAACAGTTTTTTTCCTTTTATGGCTTTTGCATCGACTTCTGTTCCTATCAACAATCATTTTAAATTATAACGAAGACCAATAAATGGAAGAAAAAGTGATACCAGCGATAGACTACGGACTAGTCTTAATGGCAGTGATTTCCAGCATCAACTGTTTAGCCCGGGCAGATTTTAACTTCATCTTTTCACTAGTGACGCTTTATCTGTGGAATTCTCTTCAAAGTAAAGACTCAGGACGTGAAGAGCTAGGTAAAAAGATTATTTTGTTAAACTTAGCTCTTCTCGTTCTTGACCTGGTGTGTCTTGTTTGTCTTGGAAGTGTCTGGGGAGATGACTTGGATCCTTTTGCGAGTCTTCATAATTTGGTGTTGTTTTTGAGCTGGCTTAATTTCTTTGCCCGAATTGGCATCGTGCTGGGAATGTTTTATGTTTTTAGAGACGTGATCAAGCCTTTGGCCATGGGGTCTTTAGCTAGGGACTAGATAGATGTTATTAGGTATACAAATAGACTAACACCTTACATTATACGAAGGTCTTTTGCTAGCTCTGCTACTTCACGGTCCTCGCTTTTCTTGAGTCTTGATAGAAGGTCGAGGCTTATGTCGATTTTAGCGCCGTTGTTTATTGCGGCTTTTATTACTCGTAATGCTCGTCTTTGAAGACTGCTTTTGTCTGAACTTACTATTTGAAGTAAGCATTCGATCACTTCTAAGGTTGGGTTGTAACTTAGTTTATAACCGTATAGCTGTAGAATTAGACTTAGGCACTGTCTAGTCTTTTCCATAACACCCTAGATAAAAAATACAGGTTCTTCCATAACCTTCAAAATCCTAGTACACAAAGCGAAATTATCTCCAAGCGATTCAGTAATCCTAAGAATTCCCAAGTCCTGATTCGACTTTTTGCCCCTAACAGCATCAGCAGTTAAAAAAAGTAGTTCATAAAGAATATCAAGCATGCTTTCAACACACCAGTCCTGTTCAAAAATAATTTTCATGACCGAGTTGACCTTAGCAAGAACTCCCATCCTAACCAGTTCTTCAAGTGAATTTTCTTGACTTTCAATGATTTTCTTGACAACCATGACCAAATGCAAGTTGAGTTTCGGGCTTCCAGCATTGAAACTATCAAGTAAAACAGGGAACAATCCATGCACCTTGACAATCCTCAAGAAAGCGATGCACCGTTCAATGACTGAACTAAGAAGTTTCAAGCTGTACAAAGGAATCGGGTCCTGGTCCTGCAGGTATTCACTAAGAGCAGGAATCACCTGCTTTACAATCAAATCATTTATCAGCTTTGTCCCGGCCTTCGACAGGTTGTTCGGGTCATAAACTGAGTCTTCATATAAAAAAGTAACGAGCAGGTCAGTGAAAACTTTCAAAGACCGAAAGCGAATGTCAGTGTCTTTGCTGGTCTTCAAGTAAAACAGACCTGGAAGGATAGTCTGAATGATTTCTTCAGGGTAAGGAACTAGGTTCTTACTATGAACTGAAAAAGCCTCAACTAGTCCTAGAACTTGTTGAGTCACTTCTCCTGAAGGCTTCAAATTACCTGAAAATAAATCGCCAAGAACTTTTATGCAAGATGGAGTCGATAAACGACTTCGGGCAGCTGAACATGTGAGAACGTTTTGAATAACTGGAAGAAAGGGTAATAAGGAAGAACCCCCGTTTGATATTTCTTCATTAAAAAGCTTTAGAGAGGATAGAGCTGTTTCATTTAAACTTTCAAGTAAATATAAAAAACAGTTTTGAATGTATTTGTAAGAGTCTCTCATCGTTTTTTCTATCAAAGCGAAAAACTTGTGGTCAGCTAGTCGGGATAAGACCTTCACTGAAGACTTGCAGAGGAAGTGAAGGACTAACAATGCCTTACCGCGAATTACGATTGAGTTACTTTCAGCGAGTTCTGAGACTAGCTTGCAAAAATTTCTATCTTCTGCTAGTGTTGCAGTGAATTTCGATGAGCCGTTGGTTAGACTGAGAATAATGGTGAGTAATGCTTGCTGGGTCCTTGCGGTCTCTTCAGTCAACTTGCTGGTCAATGTTTTGATAGCAAGTTTTTCTATAACCATCTGGTTCTGAGACGGATTGAGTCGCAGAATATGTGACAAAGCAACAGTCGCAGAGCATCGAAAATTCTCAGACTTGCTTGTCAACAGAATTGAAATAAGAGTAGAAGAAATATCACTCACAGCGAATTTACTTCCAGCTTTTTTCGACTGTGCACAGATATTTTCAATAGTCTTACACGCATAGAATCGAAAAATCTCATCATCATTACTTTTCACAATTTTCAATATCGTTGCAAATAACTGATTCGGTATTTCCCAATCTCCTCCAGAAACATCATCCATTTGAGTAGCGGCATAAAACAAGTATTCCCCAAGTGCCGCAATAGCTTTTTTCCTTAATCTTTCAGTTTTTTCTTTCAAGTTCTCAGCCAGGATCTGACAAAGACCTGAAGACGACAGCTCAGGACTGATGAGTGTCGCATGTCTTATCATTTGCCCAATAATTGAACAAATTCTTATTTTCACATTTGCAGACTTAGAAGTTTTCAGTAGTTTCACAAATAAAGAAATAAATTCAGAGTTGATTAATTTGTTTGCTACTGCTGAATTCAAGATCAGGGTTTCAAAGTAGTTTAAAATGTTTGATTTTTCTGTGGACTGAGAAGTTAGAAGTGAAAAAATCGAGTGAAAATGCTCGCTCATTGCTTGGGTCTCGCTTTTGGACAACACGTCTTCTGAGGACCAGGGCAAAAAACCGAGACTTGAGGATGTGAAAGTCACTTCTGAAGGCTTTTCGATGTCTCGGTTACCGATTATTGGCTTTACTGTGTAGTCTGAGGAGTGAAAGAGAAGCTCTTGTAAGTTGGCTAGTTTTGCTGATGGCTTTATGCTTGATGGTGTTTGGGCGCTGTTTGTTCGCTGATGCATTTTGTCGTCTTCTAGACGGCCGATGCCTTTTACTTGGATGCTTAGGGGTCTTAGGTCTTTTTGGTTGAAGGACTCGTCCACTGAGACAGTTAAAATTTCCTGTTCACTCCTCTCATTCTGTATCTCATCTTCCAAATGTTCCCCAAAATCCACTACCTGATCCTTATCAGTAAGTTTAACATCATTGCCCGGTCTTTCACTTCCACTTTGCGCTTCATACCCTCCACTCTGACTTTCCCTCAAAATATTTTTCTGTAAATTCTGCGAAATCCTCAAAACATCGACATTCGTACTTAAAAACTGTCCAGATTCCCTTCTAACACTTTTACTTCTCTGTACAAGTCCTCTATTCCTCAAGAACTTCTCATAAAGTGGTTGATTCGGAAGTTCCACATTAAAATTATCTCCTCGATGATACCACACAGGACTTAAAACAAGTTCTTCCCAACTGATCCTCTTCGAGCAGTCCTTCTGCAGAAGATCTCTCAAGAGTTGATTAAACTCTCCCGAAAATTCAGGAAGTGGTAAAAACGGGTCATTAACAATCTTCTGTACAAGGTCCTGAAACGAGCTTGACACAGCAGGGGGTTGTCCTGAAGCCAGTTCATAAAGAACGCAGCCTAAACTCCAGAGGTCTGAATAAAAAGAATGCACTCCATCTTCTTGGAACAATTCAGGAGCCATGTAACAAGGAGTCCCTTTTTTCAAGTCTTTTTCTTGGCAAAGGTCTGAAAGTCGCGTGGCGAGGCCGAAGTCTGCAAGTTTCAAGACCCCGTATTCAGTGAACAAGATATTCGAAGGCTTCAAGTCGTTGAATAAAATCCCGCTCGAATGAAGAAAAAGAAGAGATTTGACCAGGTCGAAGCCGAAAGATCGAACCGCTTCTTCTGTCACTTTTTTATCCTGCTCGATAAGTGCCTGGAGACTACCTCCAGGGCAGTACTCGAAGATGATCCATAAATGGTTTTTTGTCTCGTACCAGTTAAAGAACTTGAGAATGTTTTCATGGTCAAGGGTGTGCATTATTCGCACTTCATTCAGAATTTTGTTTCTTCTGTGCTTTTCTACTGACTTCACTGCGAGGTACTCAATGGTTTTCTTTTTACGTCCTTTGTAGACCACTGATGCTTTTCCTCTGCCGATCTCGTCATAGATGTGATAGTTGTTCATAAGTTTATATTCAATATGGAAGCCAGTCCTGCTCAGGAGATTTTGATGAAATTTACTGGGTTTTCGTTGATTGTTGTTGAAATCAATGTTGTTTTATGGGTTTTCTCGATTTTTGCACCGGGATTTGTGGAGACTTTGAACTTGACTCCGGTTTTTGTGATGCGGTTCTTTGAACCTTGGAGGTTTTTAACTAGTCCTTTTGTTGTTAGGCACTTTTTGGAAGTACTTGTGATATTACCTGCTTATTGCTCTACTGCTTCTATTAGTGAGAAAAGGCAGGGGTCTTTGAAGTATTGTTTGTATTTTTTTAGCAATTGTGTTGTTTTGCAGATGGTTTGTGTTTTGATTACTTGGATTTTGAGATTTGATGAAAAAAGACAGGTTTCTGTACTTTTTGCTGAGATTTTAGTTGAGGTTTTTGTTAGTAGCAGGAAAAATCTGGACTCGCCTGTTAATTTCTTGTGCTTTCCAGGTAAAATAAAATCCGAGTACTACCCATACGCGCTATCAGCAATAGGTCTATTCCTAGGTCTATACTCAGAAGTGATAAGCGGCATATTAATAGGCTTTCTGAGTAATTTCTAATCAGACCTCAAGATTTCCTTTTCAAACCTAAAACGTCCAACAATAGAATCTTTAGAATCATCATTATCCTGTGCATGTCTACAGCTAATCCCTCGTTTCATCCCAGTGAGTCAATCAATCGAAGAAGAGCTTCCCTTCACCTTCATCCACGCGGAAAGCCCTGCAGTTCAAAGCCGTTCAGCGCGAAACTACGAAAGAGTAATTTTTATTCAGTTCGAATCACTCGACGACGATTCCTTATAAGCTAATTAGTTGAATAACTCTCTATAAAGGAAATGTCCGAAGCTCCTCGACACAGGTCTTCACTGAAGCAACAGAACAAACCTTTCAAAGGCAAATCTAAAAGCAAACCGAATGCCGGAGGAAGAACTGTGCCAAGTGCTTCGCACGTTTCTGAATGGACTGAAAAGTCCAAGCAAGACCGAAAGAACGCTTCACTTCAGAAAAGAAAGCATCAACGAGAAGCTCTTTTAAACAAATCGCGAAACATCGAAGGTTCAACCCGCACTTTAATAGTAGGACTTCTTCCCCTTTCAAACGAAGTAGACCTATCCTCCCTGAAATCCTCTCTTGAAAGTCGCTGCGAGCTCCGCTCGCAGGGTGAAGAAGGAGAAGTTTCCCAGGTATTCAAATCGCCCGACGGTTCATCAGTGATTTTCTTGAAAGTGCCTCGATCAGAACTAGCAGTTCTTGACTACGGTAAGATAGTCGATTGTTTTTTACATGTTTTCAGCTGTAAAAATGCAGACTTGTCTAAAGTCAAACTAGACCCAAGCTCTTGCTGCGCATTTGACGAAATAGGCTATAAATTACTTTCAGCTTTAAAAACTCAAGGATTTCCACCTGCTGTTGGGGTGTTGCAAGATATCGAAGAAGTACCTGTCAAGAGACAGAAAGAAGTAAAAAAATTGTGGAATCGATACTTTTTGTCTGAAGTTCCTGAAGCAGGGAAGTTAAGACTTTCCGTGAAAATTGATGAAATTTTGAGAGACTTGTCAGTGATTTGTAGAAATTCTGAAGAAATTGGCTTTCGGGCTGTTAGAAGTTATTTTTATGCACAAGTTGTTAGGCATTGCTTTGGGTTCAGCGAGTTTAAAGGAGTTTTGAAAGGAAGTGGATTGTTTAATGTCAATCAACTTGTTCATGTCACTGGTGTTGGGGATTTTAATGTCTCGGGGTTGAAGGTTGGGTCTCAGGAGTTTCTTCCTGATAATCCTGAGAATATTGTATGTGAAAAGGACCCTGGGCCTTTCGCTGCTGAACAGACTTGGCCTAATGATGATGACTTAGCTGATGCTTTTGCGAGACTTGAAGTTAAAACTGATCATCCTCCTTGTGATATTGATATGGAAGAGGATGATGAGTTGAAGATGAGTGATGATGAAAAACAGGTCTTTGAATTTGAAGAAAGGAAAAAAGAAGATTTTGATTTTCCTGATGAGGTTAACACTCCTCATGACCAACTAGCTAAAGTCCGTTTTCAGAAATACAGAGGTCTGGCAAGTTTTCGTACATCCGAATGGGACAAATACGAGAACCTTCCTCCATCCTACAGTAAAATCTACGAGTTCAAAGAGCCATGCCATATAGTTAAACAGTCTTCAATCGACCTGACAAAAGAAAAGTCTCAAACAAGTCCAAACCTTGAAATAACAATTCGAATTCAAAACTTTCCATCTTCTCAACTATTGCCAGACCAGCCAGTCATTATCTCTTCACTTCTTCCACACGAAAGAAAACTTTCAGTCCTTCACTTCAGACTTGAGCGTTATGGTGATTCAGAAATCGAGTTCAAATCAAAGAGTCCAGTATCCCTCCACTACGGTTTCCGACGGATTTCCTGTAATCCAATCCTATCAGAAGACAGTACAGGTGACAAGTTCAAATATCTAAGAAGTGCAATTTCCGGTACATCCTTCATCGCAAGTATATTCGGTCCAGTGAGTTTTTTGCCAAGTAACGTTTTAGTATACAAAGAGACAATGGAAGGTGCAAGTCTTGTGGCAGTAGGAAGTCTTCAAAGTTTCGACCCAAGCCGACTGATAATAAAGCGAATCTTACTAACTGGGTACCCATTAAAGGTAAGAGTCGATTAGATCCACAAGCGCAAGGCAGTCATTCGCTACATGTTTGTGAACCCTGCCGACATCAGGTACTTTAAACCAATCGAGTTATTCACCAGGTCCGGCCTCCGAGGGCACATCAAAGAGTCTCTCGGGACTCACGGGCATATGAAGTGCGTCTTCAACGACTTCATCAAACATTCCGACATTGTCTGTCTTCCTCTTTACAAACGAGTCTACCCCAAGTGGCAGGAACAAGTATGGAAATTTAGTCCTAGTTAATAATGGAAAGACCTCGATCTGAACATAAGAATTTCGATGAAAGTTTCAATGATGATGAAATCGTCACTTTTGACTTGACTTATGATGACCTTCATCCTCGACCTCCTTTAACTGAATTCAAAACTAATGCTTTGGAAAATCGTCCGAATACTGAACAAGGGATTAACAGGTATAATACAGCTGAATTGTTTACATTTGAAGAAGATGATGCTTATTCTAAATTGAACTTTCAAGAAAAACTCACGAATTCCAAGTGGCAGGTGAGAAAA
Organism: Stentor roeselii; assembly: GCA_006503475.1. Taxonomy (NCBI): domain Eukaryota; phylum Ciliophora; class Heterotrichea; order Heterotrichida; family Stentoridae; genus Stentor; species Stentor roeselii. The sequence continues at coordinate 46,425 of RSEH01000061.1, read as the reverse complement.
AAACTATATATGGACATCGCGGATTGTCTTCGAACCGGGAAGTTTCTGATAGCGATTGAAAGTGAATTAACAGTTTTTGAGTACTTTGAACCTTTTCTTAAAGATATGGCTTGGGACTCGAATTTGACTTCTCAGCTCGAAGGACTTTCATGTATTTTAGTTTATGTTAAACTTGTCCCTAATGTCAAGAATTCTTTATTTTTTCTTGCTGATGAACTTGTTCCTAAATGTGGACTCACCAAACAAAAAAGTGGAGAACTTGTTCAAGCAGTCATTGTTGAACTCATGAGAAGGGACAATGATGGAGTCTTACTTCACTGCATTGTTAAAAGATTCACTGCAAAAAATCCTAAAGAAGCTTGTTTTGCTATCAATTCTGTAAAACTTGCTTTAAATGTCATGAATTCCAATGAAAATATCGGAAAAAACATCACGAATGGACTTAATAAAACTTTAACTCATAGTATCAATGAAGTTAGAACTGCTAGTCTTGCCTTGGCTCTTGAATTTTTTGCTTTTGTTGCTGATGATGCGGAAACTTTTGTGAAGAACTTGGACTTGAAAGCGTTTCAAGGAAAAGAGTTTAAAGATTTGATTGCGGCGAAAGTGAAAAGTGAGGTTAAATGGAGCTTGTTCAGTCGGGAATTAAAGAAAAATGAAAGTGATTTATTGATTTTAGAGGAAAATAATGAAAATTTTGTTGTTGATCTGAATTCTTTGGTACCTGAAGGGTTTTTTGATATGCCTTATTCAACTGAAATCAAAGTGAATAGGGAGAAACTTTTAAGGTTTACTCATGGACTGGAAAGTCAGGGACTGGTACTTGAAAAGAAAGAATATCCTAATGTTGTTAACACCCTGCTGCATTTGATTGAGTCAAATAATAACTTGATTTATACTGAGTCTATCAAAATATTGGAAATACTTGTTTCTAGAATACCTAAAAGCTTTACTTTTAAGTATAAGCATTTTATTCAGTTTCTTTCGGATAAGTTTAAAGAAAAGAAGAAAAGTTTGATTAACTCGATTTTTCAAATACTTCACTTGTTTAGGGTTTGTGATGTTTGCAGCTTTGAAGATATGGTTAATGTTTTACTTGATAATTCAGCCCACAAGGTTCCTCAAGTCCGTGAATATTCAATGAACTGGATGGCATCAGAGATCCAAAAGCTTTCAAACCCAGTCGACCTTCTCGATTCCTTCTCAAACTCCTCCGTTCTCGAAAAGCAACTAGAGTCCCTAATCCTATCCTTCGGTAACAAAATTTTAAAAGTTGCATTAACCGACACAGTAGGAAGCGTAAGAGATTCAGCTTCCCGTCTTCTCTCATCCTTCCGTACATTCCTTCCCAGTTGTCCATCGCTAGAGACCCTTTTAAGCCGTCTTCCAAAGGCGAAATCTCATCCCGAGATAAAAAAAGAAGAAGAAATCGACTCAAAAGAGCCAATAAGTCCAATTCTAGATTTCCTTTCACAAATCTCCGGAATTCCTGACAAAGACCAATTCTGCCTGACAATGATCCTGGAAGACATTAAAAGATACTCAGAAGGTATTTTCAAATACGAGTTAATCCTAACAAACCTAAAAAAACTTGAAAAAGATTCAATAATCCTCTGCAGGTCACCTTTAATCGAGTCCTTAACCAGCACCTTTCAGAAAATGAGTCCTTCTCGCCTTCAAACCAAATTAGAAACCGCGGTTCTTGAACTCAACCTTCTCTGTGAGTCACTTATTCGAGAAGTCGGGTCCTTTGAAGACAGTCAACTTCCTCGTCTGACCAAATTGATTCTTCAGTTCCCAGGCTTTGTGCATAAAACAAGCCACAAATTAATCGAATCAACTCTTGAAAGCTTGTTCATGCTCAGTTCTCAAGTCGAAATCATCAGCTGTTCTTTTACCTTCATCGCTGACTTAAGATTAAAAAAGGGTAAAATTGTGACTGAAGAAAAAGCTTTAACTTGTCTTAAGTTTGTTTCAAATTGGGTTGTAAAAAAAATTGATAAAAATATTGCCAGGGCGAATAATGAGAAATTTTTAGGATTTGTTGATTTTTTACTTGATATTCGTGAAAATGAATCAGTTTTTAGTGAAGGATTTAATAAAGAACTGGTGGGTGTTAAGGGAGTGGTTTCAGGAATTATTAGAAAAGCTTTAGCTAATGATTCTACTCCTTCTCGTTCACGGTCTCCTAACTTGTCGATTTCGGAGAATGAAGGGATTTTGGATGTTTTGAAGGAAGTTAGAGAAATTCATGCGGTTCTTAAAGCTTCGACTTCTTCACAGAAACTTACTGGACTTCATCGACTTATCAGCTTGGTCGAACAGGTGCTTGCCGTGAGTCAGAAAAATGGAAAAATCAGGAAAAGTCAGGATGAAGAAAATTTCTCAGAAAAAAAGAATCTTTTCCTACTTTCTTTAGAAGAATTAGAAACTTTTGTAAAAGACTTGATTTTTTTATGCACGAAATACAAAACAACTCAACAACTTTCCTATTTTGAAGAACTTCAACAAGTAACAATAAACGCTTTTACAAGTTTACGCCTGACCCTAACAGATTTAGAAGCTGAAACAGTATTCAAGCAGCTTCTTTACCACTTGCCTACAAAGAACTCCAGTAGTTCCTTTGCAAAGTCATTCAACTTGTTAGTTTACCAATTATTTTCTGACTGGCTTTCACATCTATCAACAGAAAATGCGATAATATTAGTTTGTGAATATTTTAAACTCGATCAGCCGTTTAACCTTCACATTGTTTATATCCACGTGCTTCAATGGCTGTTAGAAATCGAGTTGAAACTAGGGAACTTCGACCTTCAAATCCTCGACCCTCTCAGTCTTTTCCTGGTTTCTGGACTATTTGGAGGACCTTTGAATACATCTCATCCTTTATCACACAACACAAAACAACTACTCATTTTTCACAGTCAAATCTTTGTTGAGTATCTTGTTGAAATCTTCACAATAGACAATGTTTCACTTTACTTTGAAGAAAAACTTGTAAACTCGGGAAAGTTGTTTGAAAGTTTTAAAGAATGGACTGAAAAATTTAGGGAAAATCTTCAAGAACCGCAAATTGTTTCAAATGTTGAAAATTTTAATCGACTTCCTATTCTTAAGTTGGATGATGGAAAGTATCAAGAAATTTGTTATGAAAGTCCGAGATTCAAAGCGAAATATGATGAAAGTGTTGAACAACATGAAGAAACTAGGAGAAACTTGGAAGAGGTTAATAAAGAATACCTTAATCAGGTCACTCTTAATTATGAACTCATGCAAAAACTAGAAAAAGTTCAAAAAATTCAAAAAAATCAGATGGAAAACAGAGAAAAGTCTACAAAAAATGAAAAAGAAGTAAAAATAGAAAAAATTGAAAAAGATTTTCAGAAAGAAGTAACTTTTAAGCCTTATACAGACCTAGACGACCTGTTAAAGACTAAAACAGAGGAATTTCCAAGACCTGCTCCAGTTCAATCCTTCTTTGAACCAGTGAAGTTAGACGAGCCAGTAGTTCCTTTTTACCTTCAAAATTCAGAACTAGGAAAATTCCAGTTAAAACTCCTTCAATCCTCCATCCTGGAGCCAGACCTTCTTCAAATCTACAAAACTCTTCCATCTTCACACAAAAAGCCATTTCTTCAGTTCTTATCCCAGTCCTTATCAAATCCCGACCTGTTCAATTCTCTTGAAAAACCAGTTTTAAAATCTCTTTTTTCATCATTAATCAATTTTTGCGTGATCGAAAAACTCGCTTCTAAAGAAACAGGTTTTTTAATTAAAACTTTATCAAACGACTTAGAACTAACTCAAGAACTTCAACGACTTTTAGCGATTTTAATGGATTTTCATGACAGCAGTGCAGTAGTTTGTTGCTTATTTCAGATAATTCAAGAGATTCTTCCTGAAAACTTTTACCTTCCGTTAAGACTTGATCAAAAGCACGCTTTAAAGCTTTTATTGAAATTTACATCGAAAATCGTGGCGAATTCGAAAGGACTTCGAGTTTTTTCCTGTCTTTTCACACTTTTTCAGGTGTTTTTAGCTCATCCTCCTGAGTCTCTGCATTCGGACTGCTCAGATGTGCAGATTTACGAGCATATGTTTAAAGTGCTAAGAAGTGTTTCTGATGCTCTCGTCGCTCAAGGTCCTGAAGCAGCTTTGGCTTTGATGAAATTTGTGAGTTCCAATAAATGTGTTTATGTTAAATACCTCGCTGCTGTTCTCAGCAAGAAGTTTAATTTGACTTAAGAATTAATTTGAGTTAATTAAAATGATCAGAATAAGAAAAGGTAAGTTTTAAAAAATTTCGCATTTACAAACTTTTCCCATAATTTCACAGTCAGAAGAACTGACCACTTCGAATTCATGAACTGTTGAAATTGGAAGATTTTTACTTTTATCAACGAACTTTACCTTGTTTCTCAGTTGTGGGCAGGGGTCAGAGTAAAAGCTATTCGAGTTCTGTTCATTAAGCAGGGAGGACTTTTTTAAAATACTTTTAAAAGACCTGTTTCCCTCATCGAGTCCAAGACAGGAAGAAGTGCGACTGAAGTCGCTCAAGGAAGAAATTTCCATTTATAGTCAATTAAATCCTTTTGTATCACTTCAATAAACCATGTCATTAAGGGCAATCGTCGATATCGTCCTTCATTTAGAAAGCTTTCGAAACATTGACCTCTTCCAGCAAGGTCTTTATCATCTCAAATTTGAAATCTTTCATCTGCTCTCAGGTCAGAAGTTCTCAGCGTCGCCTTACAACCAATACTCAAATGAATCGAACAGTTCTACATCAATTCCTGGAGGAATTGATGATATTTACTATAAATCACAGAGCTTTTATATTAAATACTGTGATGAGGAAATAGAAATCAATGAAATCGCAGTTTTTAGGACTGAAGTTGAGATTAATAATGAAGCCGCGATTCCTCCATTGATTATTCAGGCGAGCTTGATGTATTGTGATATTGGTGGAAGGGTTTCTGAAAGGGTTTTGAAGACTTTTATGGATAGTCCTCCTGAGTTTAAGAAAGAAGCTGTGGCTGATATTGAGATATCTTCTTTTATAAAAGGAGCAAACTCATTCGTTCCAATAATATTCGACGACCAGCATTTCTGCGTGATGAACTCAACAGTACACGTAATAGTAATCGACTTCCGCTTCCGTCCAACTCCACAGCTCCTCCTTCCCCAAGACCCAAACAAGCCTCCACAAGAGTTGAACATCGCCAACAGCCTTTCTGAAATATTCTTCCCTCCTCCAGTAGACCTGACCCCAGAGTTGATAGATTCAGTTCACAACAAGTACATCAAGTTGATTTCCTCAGGCCAGACAAAAAACTCTTTACTGATGAACCACTGGAGAAAATTCTTGAATTCAAAGTCACTTCCAGAGCCAGAAGACTCATTTGACTGGTCAATTTCCACTGACGACCCTTCAAACCCTGAGAATTCAAATGAGTCATTTTGTTCAAAACTTGATGATTTCGACCCTGCAAAGATATCTGAAATAATTTTAGCTGAAATTCAAGTAATTGCTGGAAATATGAATTACTTATTGTTTGAATTCACTGATATTCTGATGAAGGCTTCGAAAGCTATAACTGTTTCATTGATGTATTCTTATAACACCCTACTTAAAGATAGATGGGGAGAAAGTATTTTTAAGAAAAAATGTCAGGTTGAGTCTTTTAATCAACTTGCAGAGCAGAATTTGAACTCGATGCATAAAGCTGCGGCTAGAGCTCTGAGAACAGGAGAAACTTATTTGAATATGGAAAAATTACCGATTTTTCTGAAGTCTTACTTCCCACCTCCTGACTTACATCCGATCCTTTTTCTTGATATTTACTCAAAACTGCAAATAGATGATGAAAAATGGAATCCTTCATGTGTAAAGTTTTCTTATGTTAGAATCAAACCTGTTCACTTAGTTGTTTTTGTTCATGGATTTCAAGGAAACTCGTTTGATGTAAGACTTATTAGAAACCAAGTCGCACTTTGTAGACCTGATACACTTTTAATGTGTTCTCATATGAATGAAGGAGAAACAGAAGGAGATATTGATCAGATGGGAGAAAGACTTTCTGAAGAAGTTTTACAATATATTCATGAATGGTGTCCAAAAAACTCACTAAAAAAAATCTCATTCATCGGGCATTCTTTAGGAGGTCTGATAATCCGAGCAAGTCTTCCACATCTAAAATCTTTATCATCCAAGTTCGAGTTTTTAATAACTTTTTCTTCCCCTCATCTGGGATACATGTACAATACTTCTAAACTTGTTGATGCTGGCATGTGGATTATCAAAAAATGGAAAAAAAGCTTAAGTCTAAAGCAACTTTCAATGACTGATACAAATGATGCTAAGAGTTCTTTTTTATATAAATTGACTACTTTAGAAGGAATTGAGTGGTTCAAGAATATCGCACTTGTTGGAGCTCATCAAGATAATTATGCACCTTTTGAAAGTGCCAGGATTGAAGTGGGTGAAAAAGCTGTTGGTGATGCTAAGGGAAGGCTTTATATTGAAATGGCGAATAACTTGCTTGGACGGATTCAGGCTGAGAAGATTTTAAGAATTGATGTCAATTTGAAACTTAAATCGAAAAGTATTGATAGTATGATTGGAAGAGCTGCACATATCCAGATGTTGGATAATCATATTTTGGTTCAGATGGTCTTGCATTGTTGTTCTCATTTTTTTGATTAGTTAATTATTATTGATTAGAGGATTGGTTAGAAATGTTTGGAAATTTCTTTAATATTTAATTTATTAATCGTTTCTTTAAAGAAAGTATTGTTTGATTTCTGATCAAACAATGAAAATAATATAAAACTAAGCCAATTATTTTAAATCTCTCTAAAATTATTAACTTTAATTATCAACCTTAGAACTACCCTCGAATCTAACTCTAATCCTTAATATTTTCCATAAACCCTGTTGATTTGATTAGAAATCAAATTTTTCCAATCCTCCGCATTATTACTCAAATCCTTAAAAAAGTAAGACCTTTTCGGAATAGTAATAACAAACTCGCTCTTACCCTTGACTTCTACTTTAATCTGAGGATTGACCTCAATGATTCCCCTGCACTCTCCCTTAGCAGGGTCAAAGTACTTCAAACAAGGCGTATCACAAAGCCTTAAAATCCTTTTCTTATAAATCCATCCACATTTCTTCTTAACAACTTCTTCCTTAACAACCTTCTCAGCAACAGGAGCGATTTTTTTCATTTCGACAGAATAATCCGGTGCAGGTGCAGAAAAAATTCTATTAAAAATAACACCCTGCAAGAAAATATGAGAAGTTAATTCCTCCGCATCATCAACACCCATTCTCAAATTCGGATCACAAAGTAACAAAGACTGAATAAAATCAACAGCAAGTGGAGTGATATTCAAAGAAAACTCAACATTTCCACTTTTTATTCTTGAAATAGTTGCTTCAGTTGTCGAAGCCTTGAAAGGCGAGACTCCAACAAGTAGTTCAAAGACGATGCATCCAAGTGACCAGAGATCAGCAGCAGTTCCTGAGGACTGTCCTTGAAGAAGCTCAGGAGCCACGTAGTCCGGCTTGTCTTGATACATGACTGAGGGTCGCAGTTGATGAGTGTTGCGAAAGTCAGTCAATTTTATGTGCCGGTCTCTGGTCAATAACACGTTTTTGGGCGAGAGGCTTCCGTGAGACACTCTTGAGCTTATCAAGTAACTCACGGCTGAAACGAGTTGACTGGAGTAAAAACGGACTAGTTCATATGGAAAAACCTCGAATTTTGATATAAAAGATGCAAGGTCTAAGTTCTCGCAGTACTCGAGAATCATGTAGATGTTTTCAGTGTCGGTGAAAGTACCTAATAACTTTATTATGCCTGGATGGCTTAAACGTTCTAAGGTTTCTTTCTCGGATATGAGCTCTTGGTATTTTTCTGGGGAATCTAGGTGGGACTTGCTTATTACTTTTATTGCGAAGTCTTGGTCTTGCTTTATGGATCGGGCTTGGTGAACTGAGTAGGTCTTGCTGTGTCCTAGGGATTTTAAAAACTCGAAGTCTTTTCGTGAAAAGATTTCACTTTGGAACTTGGAAAAGTCCATTTATTAGATAATTGGATTTTTATCATGTGGATAAGTAAAAAACACTAATTAAATAATTATTGAACCAGTTAATTAATAAACCAAAATAATTAGTATCCCAGTTAATTACTAAGGCTCGTTCTTTGTCAAGCTTAGACTTCTCAGGTATTCTAAGAAATTTCTTTGAGACTCGTAGATCTGCCTTTGTTCTTCACGTTTCTTTTCTTTTTCAAACTCAAGTTTTTTCTTATTTTCTTCAACAATTCTGAATTTTTCATGAGCTCTTTTTAAGACTTGCTCAGTTTCTGCCTCAGTGTCAAGTATTTTTTTTTCTTTCATATTTTGAACTTTTGACATAAACTCATGTTTTTTTTTTTGTATTTCTCGAAGAGTTTCTTCTTTAGCTTTTTTCTTTTCTTCTGCAAGAGCTTTTAACTTTTCAAGTTTTTTTGCAAGACCTTGTTGCAGAATCAAGTTACTTTTAAATTGAATTTCTTGTTTAATATCCATTTTCTTCTTAGATTTTTCATCAACAGCTAAACTTTTAACAGTAACTTTTTTACTTTTCCCTCTTTTTTCTTCGAATTTAGGAAAATGAAAGTCAACAACTTTAACAACCATTTTTTCTTCAGGATCTTTTTCCTTAACAATTTCAATTTTTTCACTTGATTCATTTAATTTAACTTCTTCCATCTGAATCTCATGAACCTCTTCTTGACCTTCCTCATCTTTAACAATCTCTCTTTTCGGCAAAACAGCACTAATCAAAAACTTTACAACTTTATCCTTCGAGAACTCCTGCAAAGGTTTTTCACTTCCATCACTCTGCTCTTCCTTAAACTCACTTCTCGACGTTTCCTGAGGTTCAGCCGTAAAAAGCGCTTTAGAAATTTTCGACTTTCTTAAAATTTTTTTAATCTCTAAAAGTTTCGGGTCCATTTTTGGCTTAACTTGAACAATTTGAGTTTCTTGAGAAATTTGTTCTTTTTTAAAAGCTTCAAAATGTTCTTCTACATTTTTTTGAGTTTTTTTCGGAATTTTTAATAGTCCAGGGTCGATTTTCTCTTCTTTGACAATTTCACCTTCTTTAATAAGATTTAAATTTGCGAACTTTTCAAATCTTTCTACAAGTTTCTGATATTCCAAGTCTTCCTCTGAGTAATTTTTTTCAAAAGTGACTTGTTTTTGATGCAAGTTGCAATAAATCCGTTGACTTAAACGTGCAGCGACTTTTTTTTTAACACCTTCTTTTCGAAGTTGCAAGTAATGAACAGCTTGGCCTAAGGTATAAGCGCGATAAATAGGGTCAAGCTTGTAACAAAAGCCTCTCTCTTCCTTTGACTGAGGCTCAATCTCCACTTCTGCTGGTTTCTTGCAGTCCGCTCCGAGGTACCCTGAAAAAATGTCCCAGGTCTTCAAGGTCCTCGACCCACTGGGCGCGGGGAGGTCCAGACTTGAAGACCTGAGCTTTCCACCTGATGCAAGATTTAACCAAGTCGTCACTCCTGGCTTGTTTAAAGTATCTGCGATTTTTTGAGGCTTTTGCTGAAGTTTTGAAGAATTTTTCGCTAAAATCTTGGATTTTGCGGAAATTTCAGTTTTTAATGCTTTTTCGTAATTTGGCTTTAAATTTGAGAGATTTTTTAACACTTGGGATACTCGGCTTTGAAGGAATTGGGATGAAAGGGTCTCGGAATTTACTCGACGATGATGGAGTTTTTGCTTTAGGTGATCGGTTTGAAGCAATTCGTGTGATTCTAGCTTGAGTTTGTTTAGGTGGACTAGATCTGACCTTTGCTTTTCTTTTTGGAGATGGGATGAAAGGATTGATGATCTTGAGGTTAACTGTACTTGCTTTGAATGTGACTCTTGGTCAAAGTGGGTCGCTTGTCTTGATTGGGTTGTTGAGTTTCGGCTGGGATTGAGGATTATTTCAGTGTTTTTGTATAGGTCTGGAGTGAAGATTGATTTTCTTGGAGAATTTTGAAGAAAAAATCTTGGACGTTTGTCTGTCATTTTAAGGTATTTTATTGATTTTGGATTGATTTGGGTTTTTGATTAGAGATTTTAGGGTTTAGGACTTTTGAAAAGATTTTTGGGGTGGAAATCATTTGATTGTTTTAGAATTAGTTTTTTCTGGAATTAAAAATTTTGATTGTTTTGAAGTAGTTGATTGAGTTTTTATATCTTTGTGTAAATTAAGGTTATGGTAATCGATTGATTTAGTTTTTCTTATAATTGACAGGTTAACATGAAATTTAAAACATCTTTATGATGAGATGGTTTTATTTATACTTATTATATATTTAATCCTATTCGATAGCGAAACTATTTCATCCATATATGCATCCTAATCAATTGATTATATTAATATGGCTCTCTATGAAAAGTTTGGAGTTTCAGGATATTTTTCTAAAGGATCCTCTCCAGTCTCAAATTTCTCATCTTCATCGAACACTCCAAAGATAATTTTTCCTATTTATTCAAAGTTCTCATCTCGTCTTATTGACTCTTTACCAGTTTCTAATGTTTCAAGGGTTGTCAGCTACAGTTCTCTTCTCACTCGTCAAGAACCAACAAGAGTTACTCCTTTGTTAACCAAAAAAAAGGTGATCACATCATACAAACCTTATAGCAAAATTCATGAGAGGAAAAGTAATCTAATTTATTTGAACAACCTTGAATTTAGCAAAAATTTAAAAATCCCTAGACTCAACATCAAGCTTAAAAACCCAAGAAACAAGATAAAATCTTTTCTAAATAATCCAAAACCCATAGAATAATCAATCTTTCTTTATTAGTTAATTATTTGAGCCTTTTAATATTTACTCTATTATAATATCAAAACCTTACTTTAGTCAACCTTAATAATAAACCTTTTTGGAAGTCATGGAAATTTGATTTTTATTGAATATCATTAAGTTTATTATAAGGAAACTTGATAATGGGACTTTTATTGAATGAATGCTAGATGGGATTGTTTACAGATATAATTATTATTAATTTAATGAAGAATCGGTGTTTTTCAAGAACGATTAGAAAAAACCTTTAAACTATTGATTTTATTAAGAACGTGAAGTTAAAATATTTTAAATGGTATAAACTGGATATTTTATCAAGAATCTGATACTACTACAACATGAAACCGAAAATCAAGAGCTTTTAGAATTCATTTTTAAACCTTTAGTACCTAAGTTTGTCTTTGCCTGAAATTATTTTTTTCCTTCATTTTCTCAAACGTGGAAACTGATATGGATCTAATTACCCTAATTTAAAAATAAAATCAAAGATTCTCCTAATAAATATTCAAAATATTATACATGAATTATCTTCAATCAAATGATTAAGACAAGATATTTATGCTAATTTTTATCTTAACTTTCTAAAACCAGTCTCATAGACTGAGTAACAAAATCTGAACAAAATAAAAAATTCAAGGCTCTGCAAGGATTTTCTGAAAATAGTATCAAAAGTTCACAATAGATATATTGTAATTCAAGCGGAAAATGAGTCATTGACTCTAAAACTTTTTTAAATGAAATAATTGGGGTATTTTTTTTTAGATTTCTGATTGATTTTAGCAGTACTTTTTGATTTTCAGAGTCAAGGATTTGTGAAATAAATTCTGCTAAAATTCCATCAATCTGAGGAATAGTCTCTTTTGCTGTTTTTTTATAATTTTTTATTTTTCTTTCAAGTTCATTTTCAAAGTTTTCATATAATTCTTGCGCCTTTTGCATTAACGAAATGTGGCACTCATCGAGAGGAATGTCTTGAAGATAAAAATTTTCAACAAGCTCAGAGTCGATTAACTCTAATATTCTAAAAACTTCTTCAAGATCCATTTGTTTTTTTTTAGCTTCTTCTGAAAATATATAATCTTTTTCAACATTGAGTTTTTAAAAAAAGGATGAAATATCTTCTGATATTTCTATTTGACCTGAATCAAATAAAAATAATGCAAGTCTTTCAAGTATCTTCTGATTATTTTTGAAATTTTTTAAGATAAAATCCAAAATTGTATCTCTTTGGTTATTTTGTTCAATCATTTTTTTAATAGCATTTATATCATCATTAATAGCAGATATTTGAACTATCCTATTAGCGTATCCCAATATGGTTTCTTTTGAAGTGAAAATTCCTGAAGTTTTACTGAAACTAAAACAAAAATCTAAAATTTCGTCTAAGTCTTGAGAATTTTTTTCTAAAATCAGTTCTTCGATTGTATCAAGTATCTCAGTTAATTCGATTTCAAATAGTTCTGAATTGATGTATTTTTTGAGGTTTTTAAGAGATCTAAATTTTATCCATATGTGTTTAGGCTTTAAGTCTTCGAAATTTTTACAAAGGAGTAGTTTAATTGAAAGCTGAGATTGTATCTTTAAGTAAGAATCTTTTAGTTTCTCTTGAATAAGATCAAGACTACTTGATAAGATCATTTCAATAGCCTCTTGTTCGACTTCAGAGAGTTCTTGATCTAGATTTTCGATCTGATGTTTGAGCTCAGGATACATTTATAATAGAAGTATCAAGCGATCTTTAGGAAAGGAAAGATATGATAAAATGAAAAATTTTGTACATAATTGGGTTTGATAAGAATTTAGATTCATTTCTCTTGATTACTATCAATAAGTCTGTCAACAAGTGATAATTTTAGAGAATTTTTAGATATACAACAAATAATCATCTGTTTAATGATTATTTACTATTTTTTCATAAATAATGCTTTGAGTGTGGGATTGATTGAGGGACTCATAATCTTAACAATATTCATATAAAAGTAAAATATACTTGAAAATTATTTAAGATAATTAAGCTACCAGCAACTACTTTATAACCCTAAAAGTATAAAAATCTTTCTCAAAAACTGTAATTTTAGGGTAGATTAGGGTCCATCATCTAGAAAATCTTTTAATTTTATTATCTTCTTGCGATAGGTAGGTTGTCTGGCATGCGCTCTGATTTGAAAACTATTAAAATTCTTGACTTGGTCGAATGGGTTTCAGGATTAGGTAGACTTGATTTCTTTCCCTGTCTTACTTGAGTCTAGGATTTATTTATTTAAGTGATTTGGTAATTAAAGCAGTTTTTTTCGAGTTTTTTCAAATGGCTTTCTATTTTCAATTGTATCAATGTGTTCGAATTTTGAGAGAGGGTAAGAGGATTTTCGAGTATTTTGGTTCGATTAGCCAGTTAATATAAAATATGTAAAGTTTGAAGTATTTTTTTAATTATATCTTTAATTTGACCTAATCCAACCCTAAAACCAAATCTAAGCTCTCCCCTTCCCTCCAACCTCATCTCAACATAAAACCCCTAAATTCCAATCCTCATCCCAAAAACTCCTCCTAATCTCCTAATCTCCTAATCACCCCCAACACAAAACCCAAAAATAATCTAAAAAATGGAGCAAGTCCTTCCGAAGATCTCAGAAATTCTAATCATAAGTCTCTACTCAAAAAGTCCTTTGCTATCAATGCGAACTTTAGCCTGGTCCTTTCTGCTGATCCTGATGGAATCATCAGTGAGCCTGATGCAGGTGAAGCCAATAGACTCTTATCTCCGATTCAAAGAAATTGCTTGTTTTGCATTATATTGCCTTTATCTGGTGGGTGGATTGATTTTTTCCTTCCAGGTTTCTTATTTTTACTCATTTCTCTGCAGTTTTTTAGTGACGTCAGCGCTGATCGTCCTGCGATACAGTCCGCCTTTCGTATTCGAGAAGAAAGGCAGCGGAGGAATCATGAGGATCTTGTTAGAAGGGTGCTTTTGGGTGATCACTCATTCAGTTGCCTTGTCAGACACTCCGAATTTCGTGATTTTTGAGTACTTGCCTATTTTTTTGGTGTATGAGGCCTGGTACTTGATTAAAGAACTGAACCAATCAGCTGAAGATATCAAGAATAAACTTATAACTACTGCGATTTTAATGGGAAAGTACGGATGTTATAGAATATTTTTACTTTTGCATTTTTTTAGCTGGGTCTATCTTGCACTTGATATGAACTTCGCGATTGGAAAAGGACTTCCTTTGGTACTGGTTCCTTGGGCTTTGTTTCAAATTAAGAGGATTAAAGTGATGGATATTCATCATGTTCAGATGCATGCGTTTTTGTATTATTTGGCTTTTTGTGTACTCAGCTGGGTTGGAAATTTTTATAAGTTTTAGCTAATAATGTAAGATTTATGAAAAATCTATTTTTTCTAGTGTTTAAATTATTTTTATTGGGTTTTGATTGATATACTTCAAGACAATCAAAAGGTATCTTAAATATAATCACTCTTTAACACTAGTTATTAATGATAAATATTAATAAAGTCGCATAACTGCTCAGAGTAAATCTTCTTCCTCTCTCGTATCTCCTGTGATCTTATAAAAACATCGCGGTACAAACAAGCTTTTTCCTTATACTGCTTTTGCAGATCCTGCATTTCCAAATTAACCTTTAACAATTTTTCCTCACACATTTTCACATCTATCTCCGAAATACTCACAAACTTCCTAACTTCTCCAGCACTGACACTTTTTTTATTAATCTTCGGTAAAAGTTTCATAAAAAATCCAGGAAACTTGATTTTTTTATACTCATTCTGAATTTCCTGAAAATTCCTCAGATAAAGTTTCTGTTTTTCCGCTAAAATCTCCAAATCATGCCTAACCCTTAAAAAATCCATAGAAACCATCAAAAAGTGTTTACTGAAATTTTCCAATTCCCCATCTAACTTTTCAATTTTCCTCCAAAATTCCGAAACATCTTTTTTAGTAATTCCATCAAAAGTCTCAAATTTCGTTTTAGCCCATCGAATAGCTTTTAATTCTTTATCAGTCATGCTATGCGAGTTTTCAACAGCGACAAGTTTAAGAGTTGCTTGTTCTGTGTAGAACTGTTCTTCGATTTTTTTTAGTTCTAAGTTGCTTACCCTGACCCACCTGCTTTTAGACAAGAGTGACCTGTAGTTGATTTGGTCTGCTTTGCGAAGGTAGCTCGAGATCTCTTCCATGTCGAAGTCAAGTAGAACTGGACGAATTTCACGAAGAAGGGCGAGGCTGAACTTGATGATGACTCTCCACCCGTCAAGGAAGAAACAGTCCCAAACCCTGAGCAAAGTGTCAAAAGGCAGATAAGTGGAAAACAACGTCATGAACCAACGAGTGATGAAAAAGCCGTTCGTGATGCCGACCTTGTGAAAATGATGGTAAAGGTCAGGTAAAATCGACTTTAAAAAATAATCCATCTGATACTCTCGAAGTGAGAGGTCAGGTACTCCAGGAACGAACATATTTTCCATGTCCCACTTTTTTATCATTCCTAAAAGCAAAAGAAAGGAAATTTCTTCACTTTTCACTACTTTTAACAGAACTGCTCCTAAAAAATTCATTCCTTGACAGTACCCGATAGATGGTTTTATGTAGGCCAAAGCGAGAAGAATACGGAGCAGCTGCTGCTGCTCTTTTTTATTGTTACTCAGAAGGTGGGTCCTGGGAATGTCTTTCAAAATCTCAGTCTTCGTAAGTTCTAAGTCAAGGGAAGACTCTTCTGGGCTTTGGTTGTTGGAAATGCAGTTATGGATGAAGTGATAAGGACTTTCAAATGACTCAGGGATTCTCAGCATTTTACACACTTCTTGTTGCACCCTGTATGAATATTACTTGTAAATCGGGCACTGGTAAATCCAGAACTTCGCTCGAAGTGCTTCAGGAAGGTCACCTCGCCAGATGCTTGACTTGATTGCTTTTATTTCGCAGAGAAAAGCGTTTTGACCTTTGTTGATTAAGTAAAGCTCAGCGATTTCTTGAGTTGTTAAGAACTCAAGGATTTTGGAGTGGTAAATAATTAGCATTATTTTAAAACTTTGAAGATACTTTGAGATCGTTGATGAAAAATTTAGAATTAAGGGTGGTAAAAAGGTGGATTTTGAAAACGTTTCAATTTTAGGCAAAGATTTGACTTTGAGATTTTAGATTAATTTTTATCTTGTGGTGGGGAAAGTAGAAGATAAATGGATTAGGGAAGGAGTATTTCTGATGAGGAGTTTTTAAAGATTTTTTCATTTGAGACTATGAATGTCTAGTATTCTTAAACTATTCTGATATTATCAAACTTTCAAAATACTTTGAATGCCCACCACTAATCATTCATATAAATGTGTAATCTCAATCTTCTCTGCAAAGTCAGTGACGGCTCTTGTACCTGCACGAAGCACATCCAGTCAAGTATGATAAAACCTATTCCAGTGCCCCTGATGAATCCACAAGAAGGAGCCCTGGTGCTCTCTTTATTCAAAATGCTGGGGCAGCAAAAAGACCTTATCAAGAAAATCACAGAAGACTCTAAATTGACGACTGAAAAGATCAATAAAGTTAGTTCAAAGCTTGGTCTTCAGTCTAGTCAGGTTGAATGCACTTCTGAAGAGTCAACTAATCCTGAACAACTTTTAAAACTTATCACGACTCAGACTAGTTTTCCTTATTCTCTGCAGCTCATTAGTGACCTGCCCAGTCCAGCTTTCAAAGAAAAAGCTTTTTCTCTGCTGCTTCAAGTCATAGACTGCAACGAGCAGCCTATTACTTTACCCAGCAACTCTTTTTTCAATGTCCTGCTATTTACAACTGAAAGTCCTCCAAAAGCTCTAAAAACCAGCATGACCGGTGACAAGATCATCAGAGGAACCACAGAAGTCGAGGCAAGCTCTTCAGTTTTATTTAAAAAAATTGTAATTAAAGAAGTGAGCTCACACTTCCGATCCGGGTGCTTTTATCTGGTGATTAACTCGAAGAACTCTAGTGTCAGGCCTTTGATTGTGCCGAATTTCATTGTAAAGGCCAGGAAGTTGAATGCGGATGGCACTCCAAGGAAGAAGGCAAAAGTGAGTGATAGTTAAGAAGGATTAAATAAGATAAGTCATCAAGGAAGACGTTGTCCGAAGTACTCAGTGATGATGATGATTATCACTTTTGTACTCGGGTTTTCTTGGAACTCCATCGCTTTCTTTAGAATAACGTTTAATACTGAGTAGAGGTCAAGGTCAAAAGGCATTTCAACAAGACACAACAAACAATAAATCCATTCTTCAAGTCTCAAGAAATCTTCAATCATCTCAGCAATAACATTTAAAACCTTGACAACTCCAAGATGATCTAATTCTTCCACAACATGCCAAAAAGGTCTTTGTTCATTTAAAATCCTTTGAATCATTTCACGATTTCTTTTTTTTTCAACTGGTTTCCTTTTCTCTTGCAATTCTTTTCTGAGCCTGGTGAATCTTTTAACAACTTCTTCCTTAACTTGTGAAGAAACCTGAAAGGTTTCTTTATTAGGAAGTTGACTTTTCGGAATAAACCAGTCGTCAGTTTGGATTTCGAGGACCTTTGCAGGGTTGCAAGAGAGTCTCAGTCTTTCATGTTGAACAGTCTTGAGATAGAGACAAGCTTCATCTTCACTGTCATCAAGAGGTAAGACAGGATCCATTATTCATGATTATCTATCTAAAGGGCTACTCAATAGGACAGCCTTCAATAATGTTGACTCTCTTGAAGCCAATCGCCAGTCGCACGAGGGGGTAGAAAGGAGCGAACAGGTATCGCAAACTCCAGACCTGGTCAAAGAAATGGTCAAGCTTCCCTCGGTCGTGAGCGCTGTGAAGGTGGTAAAAGATCTGTGGTTGTGCACAGTTCTCTACACATTCTACCCATTGACGGTATCTGAACAGACAACTCTTTTCTGGGTCAAATGGTTTTACTATCTTCAATGCTTGCTCGCAACGCTTTAAGACGTCCCAGGATGTTAGACATTGAGGCTTGCACCATTCTAATACGAATTCTTTCGGGTCTTCACCGTTTTTCAGGGTTTCTAAGACTTTGTGATGAAGCTCATCGGCAGATAATTCAGCCATTTTTTATACCTTTAGATTGTTTAGCATTTGAATCGTCATAGGAAGGTGGAATTCGTGGAAAGGACAAGAGTGGGTTTAGATTTGATCAATTCGGATATAAAAATCAATGTTTGATGAGTAAATGATTAAGATTTAATTATAAATGACTTTGGATATCAATACTGAATGAAAAATCCAAGCTTGGAATAAGGATTCATCAAAGTCTTATTGTTTTGTTTGATGAATTTACTTATCAAAAGATTTTTTAAATATATCTTCACAAAAGTAACTAACGATCTTAAATAATTTAATTATAATTAATCTCTCATGATAAGGTTTATTATCAATTCTTTATATTCAAATTCTCTTACAAGGGGTATAGTGTTAGTATTGAATGAACTAGCATTAAGATAAATGGCTTAAATTAGTCTTGTTTATAAAAAATTGATTTTCGTAATTTATTAATGGTTGGTGATCAAAGTTATTAGAAAATTATAATAAAAAATTAGTTCGATAATGCAGAGAGGTTTTAGTACACTAAGCAATATTAATTAAATGGGATTCAAATAGGGATTTGACTAATTTTAGTAGCTTAATATAAATCCTTCAATAAATTATGTTTTTTATTAACTTATTCTTTAAAAAAAACTCGTCATAAGCCTCTCTCATCCATATTTTTATAATTTTCCAGTATAAGATCCCAATTCAAGCATAACCCAATCCAAAAACAAAAAAAATCAAAAATTCCTAAAGATCTTCTCCACCTTAATTCAATCCTTTCAATACCCCAACCCTTAAAAAACCCTCGAAAAATCATCAAATTCAATAAAAATCTTTTCAAAGTCATTAAAATTCAATTATAACTAAAATGATAGAACTAGCATCATACAAAGGATCAAAACCGAGTTCCTCTCCAAAAGGTCCAGAGACATCAATGAAAGAAAACGAGTTTGAAGAAATCGATCAATCAGACACTCAATTCATTCCGCCAGAACAAACTGAATCATCCAGCCAAATAAACCCAAAAGCCTTAGCAGTCGACTCCAACACTCAATTTTTCTACTGCCTGAATTTTCAAATGCGATACCAAGAATCCCTTTATTTCAAAGACGAAGGTCTTTCCACAGATTTCAAAGAAAACATGGGATTCTTCCATATCATCTTTTCTCTTATTCTACTCAACAAACTTGGTTTAACTATTTACAGCTTTTTTATTCAACCTGAAAATTGGGTGGTTTCGACTGTGAACCTTATTTTTGCAAGTCTTCTTATTGTAGCACAAGCCCTTGTTTACTTGTTGGTAGTCCTCAAGTCTAAGTTTCAACATAAAGTCTTTGTTTTATATGGAATTCTCACTCTTTCAAGCATTGTTTTTATAGGAATTTCAGATTCTGAAATGATTTTCACTGAAAATGAAGGAGAGTTCAAAAGTTACAAGCAGAACTCACTTGCTATTCTTTTAATTATTCTAGCATCACGTGATTTGTTTTATAATCATCCGATTTTTGTGAAAATTCAAGGACTTTCAGGTATTTTAGTGCAATTTTTAGTTTATGTAGTGACGATAAAGGTTTCTTTCATTCATTTTGTATCGACTTCCCTGCTGTTTGTAGCGGGAGTTATTTACCTTATTCTTTACTCGTTTCGTTTGGACTTCAAGCAAAAAACTAACTTTTCTAAACTAGACAATCAAAAGCAAGCAAGTGAAAAACTCGCAAAAAGCCGAATTTTCGACGAAAACATTTTTTCCAGTGATCGTGAAAAAATGCTTCAAATCTGTGAAATACTTTCTTTTCTTTTAAATCAAATCCACAGTTTGGACCTGGTGACTCAAATGAAAACTGAAATAAAGAAGTCACTTGAACAGATTACTTATCTTAAGGATTATATTGTGGAGTTGCCTGTGATGCCCAAACAAGAGATTTCCATGATGCTCTTTAAGAAAAGTCCTGCAATGTCTCGGCTGGACTCTTTAAACAACCAACAAAGGTCTCCTGTCCTTCCTGACCACCCGACTCGAGTAATTCCAGAAAAAAATTTCAAGATTTTTCAAAGAAACTTCTCAAAAGAATGGAACTTCGACGTTACTTCCTCGAAACTTCCAAATCTCTTTAAAATTGCAAGCGAGGTGTCTTTACAGAGACTGAAAATCATTGAAAAACTTCAAAATTCTCATAAATTTTTGAATCTCGTTGAAAGTATAGAAACTAACTACCTCCCGAATCCTTTTCATAACTTTTTCCATGCAGTCGACGTTTTGCATTCATTTTTATTCCTTCTAATAAAAGCATCAAATGAAAAACTTGATGAAATCGATTCTCTTAGTTCAATAGTGGCTGCCTTAGGCCACGACATTCGACATCCAGGTAAAGACAACCTTTACTTAACAGAAGAAAACCATGAATTATGCAGTCTTTACAATTTCAAGTCAGTTCTCGAAAACATGCACTGCGCGTTGATATTCGACCAGATTCGACAAGACTCTTGCAACTTTCTCATTGATCTTAGCAAGGAAGATCAAAAACATTTCAGAGAAAACCTGATTTATTTCGTACTTGGAACTGATTTTTCGACTTATTCAGATACTGCTGGAAAACTCAGGTGTTTCGTTAAACATAAGAAAATGGATGATTTTTTTAGAGATGAAAAAGCACGATTTGTATTTTCTGTCGCTTTGAAATGTGGAGATGTCGGGTTTTATGCGAAAAATCTGGAGTTGTATGCGAAGTGGGATAATTTGTTGCTAGATGAATATAAAAAATTAGAGCAAAGGGATGATTTTGACTTTGTTATGAATGAAGCTGAGTTTATTTCGAATAATCGTGAATTTGTAAGTCATTCAGTTATTCCACTTTATAAGTCTTGGAACCAGTTCTTGTCGTTGAAAGAGTCGAATATCGATGGACTTTTAGGAAATATTGAGAATAATATCAAGAATAAACCTTACTTTGACAGTCAGAGATTTTCTACTACGGAACATATTAATTTCTCATAGTTTGAGTAAATAATGGAATATTGGACTATCGGATTTGGAGTGATGGAAAGGTTTGGACATAATTGTAGAGAGTGTCATCGAGGGATTGAAAAAGGTGAAAGGGTTATTTATAGAGATGGAAGAAGGATTAGACTTATGTATCATCAGGAATGCTTCTCTGGAAATGCTGATCCGAGGACTCAGAAAGGCTCCAGCTTTAATCAGGGTAGAATGCCTCGTAATTGTTTTTCCCTTAATGCTCCTGCCACTAAGTATAAAATTAGGTAGGCTTTGAATTAAGGATTGTTTTTTGAAGGATTTGGAAGATTATTGTTTTTTTAAGGTTTTTGTTTTTTTGAAGGAATTGGAAGATTATGGTTTTTTGGATTAAGAGCTATGAATAGAAGAATTTTTCATGATGAGGTTATATTGAATCAGATGATGAATGGATGAGAGTCTAAATGAAAGTTTTAGTATCTTGAATTAAATTCAGTATTCAAAGGATTCTAAAAATTAATTCAAATATTCAAGATCTGAACATTAAAAATAATCAAATACGTAGTGAGCATTATATTTATAGCTAAATTTAATGTTATCATAATTATTAGATAATTCTATATGAAATGGGATATGGGATGATTTCTTATCTTCTATATTTATTCCTTTCACACAAAATATATCTTAAAACTTGACCGAAATTTCTAAGTTTCTTGCAAATCGCTTTTCAGTAACATAAAAACTCAAAGATCAGATGATTCATTCCAACTATAATCATCAAGAAAAGGTTCAAAATTCAGAGAACTTCATCATATTACTATAAAAAAATATTTGAATCTCACAGTTAAAACCAAGACTTTACAAATCCTCACCTAATCTCTAAAATTAAAATCCAGTCAAATCACTTAAAAGTCCAACTCCATATCTATTTTTACTCCAATAAATAAATATCTTATGCAAACCAAAGATACTTGTCACATCCAAATCTTTGAATGCGAAGAGGTCGATAAATTAATATCAGAAGACCTTTGTGAAATCTACACGGTCTTCAAATACATCAGCAACGGACTAGTGTATCATCATAACTGCCTGAAAGGATTGAAAATTCTTGAACTTGGGTCAGGATCTGGAGAAAATTTAAGTCTTGCCTTGGAACATGGAGCTTATTTCGTAGCGGGTCTTGATTTGTCACCTTCCCTGATTCATTCATCATTGAGCCATTTTCATCATGCTGGAATCGATGCTGAAAGGTTTTTATTGAACAAAGCGAATATTTTTTCTTTAAGTTCTTGTGAAATGAGTCTTTCCTTTGATGTTTATGGAGAGTTCTTTGATAAAGTCTTCAGTTGTTGGACTGTCTCTCAAGCCAGGTCTTTACAAGAAGTAAGGGAATTGATTGGAATAGCTGAGAAATATTTGAAGCCGAATGGAGATTTGGTACTTTTAATTGTGAATCCTTTGATCATTCAAAATTTTCCTCAAGTTAAAGTTTTGCCTAGGATTGAAAATTTTAGACTTGTTGATGTTGAGGCTAAAGATGATCATTTTAAGGTACGGGCTGAGATTCTTCAGACTTTCAGTGAAGAGGTGATGATGGAAGTTTTTTATAATGTTTTTGCTGTTCAGGATATTTTGGAAATCGCGGAGAGTTTTGGACTTTCTATGAAGAAGGTTGGAGGACTTGACATGTCACCTAAGGACGATTTTATTCCTTATCAATTTGAAATGATTTGTAAAGAAATTAGTAAGGATGTTACTTTAGGGACTTTTGTTCATTTGAAGAAAGTGAAGAATAAGATTAATTTGTTGTAGTTTAAGCCATTTGGTTATTTCTGTAAACTTTCTTGAGGAATCATATAAAATTTAATGTTTTTTCATGATAATTTCAGTAGAAGAACGATTTTTGAATTTATATAGTTCAAGACTTAAATAGTTTAGTGCATTTGGTGATAACTAAATTATCAGGTTTAGATTAAACTTTCGGGTATGTGTTGAAAGAGATGTATTGTAAAGGATTTTAAATTTCTATGAGGTAAACACTTAGATTTTTTAGGTAATTTTAATTTTTGAAAACTGGTGAAATAGTATAATAATTTGGCAGACATATTAATTTTTCAACAAAAAGTGTTTTCAAGAAATATATATAAGGTTAGGAAGTTTTTATTTTTTGGTTTGATGATGATTCAGGTTAAAAATTGAAGACTAAAATTTAAATTTTACATATATTTTAATCATTTTCAATAAAGATCATTTTTCAGATGATATTAATAAAATGAATATATATAAACTAGATGTTGTTTAGTATGGAATTTCATAGAAAACATTTTCAAGACTAATGCCAGTAAAAGTTTGCTTGACATATGAAATTCGATCTAAAATATGTAAATTACATAAATAGTCCCTTTTATCAATAGTCTACTAGGATGACGTAACTATTTGTTATTAAACCATATCCATCAAATATATAAAACATGTTGCCCGAGAGCTCAACCAGATGTGCCAACACATCAATAAACCTCGAAGAAGCCGATCTTCTAGAAGACCAAAGCGAGATTCGAACCATCTTTAAATACATCGGAATCAACCTTCACTACTCCTCAACATGCCTAACAAACCTAAAAGTCTTAGAACTAGGATCATCTCATGGAGAAAACTTACTCTTAGCCTTAAATCACGGAGCCAGTTTCGTTGCAGGTCTCGAAAGATCACAATCTTCAACAGATTCCTCAAATCTAATCTTCCGAGATGCAGAAATAATTCCAAACAAGTACTTCTTCTGCAGAGCCAACATTTTTTCATTAAATTCTTGTGAATTAAACATTCCAAGTTTTTATCAACATTTCTTTGATAAAGTTTTTAGTTGTTGGGGCATCTCACAAGCCAAGTCCTTGCAAGAAGTAAAGGAAATGATGAAAATTGTAAGCAAGTATCTTAAGCCTAATGGAGACGCTTTAATGATTTTTGCAAATCCGATGACTGTCGAAAACTTTCCTCTTGTGAAGGATTTGCCAAGAACTGAGAATTTTGTATTGGAAGAAGTTGAAAAAATTGCTGATCATTTTAGAATACGGGCTAGGATTTTACAGTCTTTTGATCAGGAAGATTTGGAAGTTTTTTATAATGTTTTTTTGATGCAGGATTTGGAAGAGGTTGTTGAGAGGACTGGAATGAAGGTGAAGAAGACTGGGCCTTTGCAGGTTTGGCCGAATGATGAAAGTACCTGTTACCCTTTTGATATGATTACTAAGGAAATCAGTAAAGAGGTTAGTTTGGGATGCTTTATGCATATAAAGAAATGCTCTTAGATTAAGCATAATATGCTTACTTAATACTAATATTCTGAATTCATGTCTTAATATTTATATTATTTCATTGTTTAACATAAGGTGCTAAGTCGTGATGTCTTGATTGACTTGATAAAATTTGAAGAGAGATTGTTTCTGTTTGATAATATTCGCCTTGTTAAACAAAAAACCTTTAAAGAATCAAAGACTTTAGCACATAGTTTATACTATATAGGACTTACTCTTCTCAGGTTGTGGGGAAAATCAGGCTTTTTTTCTAAGACTTTTTTCAATTCCACGAAAACTTTTTGCAAAATGAATAATTTTCTGAAATTTTTTGGTTTTTCTTTAGTTTCTAATATTTCCTTAAAAAATCCAGCAAATACTTTAGTCAATAATTTCAAATGATGATTATCAAAAGCGAGTTTCCTTAAAATTTTTCTTCTTTTTTTCAGTTGGACTAAACTTTTCCACGGATCAAAGCCAAAGACCTGTAAAAGTGTATTTGAATACAATTTCTGAGCAATCAAATCAAGTTCTTCATTTGAATTTTCTTTATTTTGTAAGCAGCATACTTCAGATAAGCTAATAGTTTCAGTTGAAAAATTCATTGAATCAGCCCAAATCACAAAAGATTTTCTAACTTTTCCTTTATTTTCAAACAACAAGAAATCTCTCAGGTCAAATCTCTTCCTTTTCGAATCTTTTCCCTTAATCCTATCAATCAACTTTTCCATCTCTCTCATCTGTCCTTCAATAATTCCTTTAAAAACCTCAAAAACCCAACTTTTCAATTTTTTTTGTATTTTTCCCAATTTTTTCGCTAAAATCTTCGAAAACACTGAAAAATGTGCAGAATTTTTCCTTGTAGTTAAAGCTTTTGCCGAGTTTTCCTTTACTTTCCCCTTGATTTCCTTGATTTTTTCCTTTAACAGTCTTCCATTATCAAGTGAGATTCTTTCAGCAGGCTTTTCATTTCCTTTGTTTTTATCAAGAGTTGATTTCAAGTCAGGAGATGAAGTAGTAAAAGACCTGTTTGTTCTAAGAGGTGTGTAAGTAAAAAAGTCTTTCGGTGCAAAAGTTGAGAGTTTTGGCTTCTGGATCAATTTTCCAGGAGAAAAGCGAGTCATCGGAGGCTTTTCTGGAGAAGGTAAAGAACTTTTTGTTGACTTTGGAAGAGTTGGACGCTTTGGAGTACCTTTTTTTAACTGCATAATTATAAACTATTTAGCCAGTTCCTTGCTTTTTGAGTCAAGGCTTTTTTTAGTGACCAGTTTTAGACTTGGAGAGTTGAACTTGGGAGAGCCTGGCTTGTTGATTTCTTTTACTTCAGAGGACCTTTTCTTGTCATTCTTTTTAGATTTTTTGTCATTTGGAGAAGTTTGAAAGTCGATAAAAAACTCTTCTTTTCCTTTTTTCTTTTTATTTCCAGCTCTAGGTGAAAAATCCGAATCACTCAACTTTCCTTCGAGATTTTTTTCTTTTCCTTTAAGACTGTTGAGCAAGGTCTCAATTTCAGAGTTTTTCTTGAAAATTTCTTCCTGAATTTTAATTACTTCTACTTTTTTAATCTTTGCTTCGATTTCAATCACAAAACTTTTGAAAGTTTCTAATTTTTCATGTTTGATCTTCAAGTCAAATTCACTTTTTTTTACTTTTTCTTGGATTTCAAAAACTTGTTCTTGTGCGATTTCAAGATTTCCTAGTTCATATTCAAACTTTTTCTTGAATTTTTCTTCTATTTGAGAGATTTTTTCAATGTTTAGTTTGACCAGCCTTGAATTTTCATTTTTGAAGTGATTTATCTGAGACTCATAAAATTCATTGTTTGCGTAAAAAACTTCTGATTTATTTTTTATGTTTTCGTCGAGGTCTGCGATTTCTTCTTGACGTTTTTTTAGAGACTGTCGAATAATTGACGATTTTTCCTAGTTTTTTATTACTTGCAAGGTTTTTATTGTAAGGATGAGTTTTTTTTCTTTTTGTTTCAGATAGTTCAGGATTTCTTTGCTTTGGTCGTTGGTTTTTTGAAGGGTTTCTATTGAAATGTCTGAGTTTTGTCTTGATATTGGATATATTGATGGACTTTCAGGGTCTATCATTGAAGAACTTGTAGTTGATTTGAGTATCACGGACTCAAAGACTAAGTTATTTCGAGTTTCATTGAAAGTATTTTCTTTTTGTAGAGTGGTCAATGATAATGATTTTTCAAGAGATTTGAGTATATCAGACATAAACCGGTAAAGATTATTGAAAAAGATATATAAAGGTGAATTATTAAAAATATTCAAAATTAACAAACATCTGATTAATATTTTCACTCTCCTCTAAAAACCACTCCATTTATTCAACTCTTTACAATTATTCTCTCTGTAAATTCCTTTCCAAGAAATTCGCAAATTTTCCAATAATCTTAAGACTATTGATGAACTCCTTATTGGTGATCATTGAGAGTAACTCCTGAACATTTGCAAGTTTTGAGTCAGTTTGAATGACTTTATCTGAATCTTTTGTATTTTCAGCGAAATGTGTGTCTTTTGAGCTCTCCTCTATTGAAGCGAATTCTCCTCCGCCCATACCAAAGCTCGGCTCTCTTGGAATGATTTTTTTGCATTTGATTGACATTAGCGAGTCTTCTAAGAAGTCTTCAGAACCGAGAGAGTTCCTGGACCCTGCTTCTGACATATGGACATACTTTTTATCTGAACTGGTCTCTAAGCTTTCTTTACCTACTGAGTCTTGTTGGTAAAGCTCGTTACTTTCTATCATTTTTACTGACTTTTTCCATCTTTCCTCAATAATGTCGTGATCAAAAATCACCTCTGGATGAAGAATTTTGATTTTTGTTTCAGTTTTTTCGGGTTTTTCATTTGGAATTGTTTTTTCAAATTTTTCGCATTTAGGGTCACTATCTACGATTTTTTCACTCATTTTTACTGCGAACTTTCCTAAATTATTCAAATTTTCCTTCACGTTTTTTCCTTTACCCGGATCAACATTTTTTTTGATTTTTTTGTCAATACTTGTGCCTGATTCTTTCAAAGGTTTAAACTTTCTTTCACTGTTGATCCTTCGAGCAGCAAGAACAGGTTTAAAAACTTTAGATTTTTTCTCTTCTCCTTTTTCTGGATTTTTCATTTTATTTGCTTTGAGTGATTTGGATTCGAAATTCAAAAAGTCAGTCATGACGATTTTATTGTTGGGATCGAAACATTCATGTTCAAGTTTCAAGTCATTTAAAAGATCAAAGGTTTGTGGAAAGTCGTCTGTTGTTCTGTATTCAAAATCTGAGGAATTTAGAGAAATTTGTAAGGAATCAAATGATCCTTTGTCGATTTCTTGTTTTTGAGAGCTAAGCTGAAGACTGCGATACATTAAATTTGACTCGCTTTCACAACGCTTTACTGGATGGTCTTTTAATTGTTTTAAGTTAGGGACTTGCTCTACTGAAAAAGTCTTTTTGTTGGCCTGAGACATTTTTACTTTTGAAATTGAATTCTTAAGTTTTAGTTTGTTTAATTTAGAAAGATACTTGAGGTTTTAGAGGTTTAATATAGATTAGCAGGCTTTAAAAACAGAAGTATTTTAAAGTAAATTATGAAATTAACTTAGATGAAGCAGCATTATACTATCCTTACTAAGCATTTATCTTAATTCAAAAATCCAGCATCCATTATTTACCAAAAGTCATATTTACTGACGAAAGGGTTAAATTGAACCCTTTCGGCGAAGTATCCTGAGTACTATGACTTGCTCTACTCTTAAAAAATTCAATTCCATCTTTTCCATCAAATTTTCTTTCACTTTGAACAGTTTGAAAAATTTTTCTAGCATCTCCAAGAGTGCAACATTTAGGTTCTTTGACATCCTTTTTCAAATAACAAGATTTTGTGTCTTTTTTCTCATAAGTTTTAGTCAAAGTGTTAGAAATCGAGTTCCTTGGAGCGTTTTCATTCTTTTCTCGCTTTCTCTTCTCAGAACTGACACTAAATTCTTTGGCAAGGTCAGAACTGCTCTGAGTTCTTCTTTCAATTCTTTTTATGGCGACTGTGAGTGACTTGATGTCATTTTTCATGGAGTTCAAAGCTTTTTTCAATGGATTTGAAGGGTTAAGGATCTCTTCTGTTGTTTTCATTGTAATTGGAAGACCTTGTGACTGGACTTTCCGTATTCCAAAGAGGCACATTGCTTGAAGAGCTGTTTTCCAGTATTGCATTGGAAAGAACTGCAGAAACGCACTGATTTCAGGGTTTTGTGATAAAGATTTAAACATTTTTATGGTTTATCGAATCATTTTGAATAAAACTCTAGAAAAAATTGATTTGGGTTATTAGAAATGGCTTATCTGAGAATCTTTCAGGAATATTTGAATAGACTTCGTATATTTAAATAGGCCAGCCGGATAGAGAGATTGTTAGAAGCATTTTTAAGTTTTTGATTTTGACTAATTTGGGTAGTGCTTTGATTTGGATTAAGTATACGGATTCTAATCAAAAGTTTAATGTACCTCTTACTTAGCTCTCCTTAACCCGAAGTTTATCTCGATTCCAATCACAACTTCTCAACTGGAAAATCCCAGAATCACTACGTCCCACAGTGCTAGGCTCATATACCTGGTTATATTCAATAAATCAATCAGACCTTCCAAAGCCATTAGATACCTTCGAGTCCATAAACGATTTGATAACACGCAAGCCAAACAACGACACTTTAAAACTTGACGAAGAGTCCTTAATATCTCCTTGTGAAGGAACAATCACAAGTTTTGGAGTAGTATCAAATAAACTAGAGTCAATCAAAGGAATTCACTACACTTTTACCCAACTTCTCACAGGGGACCAGCTAGACTTCGACATTTACCGTGAAGGTCTTTTAAAAAGTAAAGAAAACGAGCTTTACTATCTAACGATTTACTTATCTGGAGGCGACAGTCACCGTTTTTACAGTCCTTGCGACTGGGAAGTAGTCTTCAGAAGACATATATTCGGTTACCTTCACAGTCTTTTAAAGTGGAACCAAGTCCGTAAACGCGAAGTTTTAAACAACAATGAACGAGTAGCTTACTTCGGAAGGTGGAAATTTGGAGCTTTTTATTATGTCGCAGTTGCTTCCTTCGGAGTTGGAGATATTTCTGTTTGGAATGACCCTGAATTGTCAACAAATCTCAGTGATTTAAAAGATGTGGAAGAAAAAATGATAGAAAAAAAAATTAGTTCAAATTTGAAGAAAGGACAGGATTTTGGAGTTTTTTCTGCTGGGTCGACCATTGTCCTTGTTTTTGAAGGACCGAAGGACTTGAAATGGGCTGTCGGGGTTAATGATAGGGTAAAGATAGGTAATAAATTAGTTATTGGGCTTTGAAAAGACTCAGAATTTTGCAGTAATATGGCTATCATTGAGAAATTCAATCAACTTTCTCTTGCAAGACAAATGCAGATTATGTTTTTATTGTCGACTTTTGCTATATGTGGAGTCTTGATTGTTATTACCAGACTTCAGTTGGATTGGATGAGATTTCAGGTTATTCAAAAAACTCATAAGGCTTATTCGAATCGCATTCATTATCAGATTAGGTCGTTGGGATTGATTCAGGCTGAAAGTATTAATTCTTTCCTTGAAAATGTGCTTAATACTACGTTGTCTATTGAATATATATCGAAAATACTTCAAGGATCCAATTCACCATTCGTCCCAGGAAAACTGGTTAACTCAAAAGACCTAGATAACCCAACTTTCAAATACACCTCCTATTACTCTACTACCCAACTATCCACCAAAGGTGAAAACCTAATCGAGAAACAATCAAGTATAAGTTACTTTAACCCTTTTTTATACGATTCACAATTCACAGTGTTATCTCAAGGTTTCGAAATCGATGAAATTATAATTTTTTACCCAGGAAATGCGATAAAAGACGAGGAATACTCTCCAGTAGTTCACGAATGGTACTACAAATCTAAAAACTCAATTCAAGCCATCATCACTGATCCTTTTTATGTAAATGATTTAAACCTTTGGCTAATAACTGTCAGTAAATCAATTTACAACACTGATGGAAACTTCACTGGTGTCGCTAGCATAACTTTCACGTGTAGCGCAATATTCCAGATGATTAAAGAAATGGACATCTATGGAAATGGATTTGCACTTCTTGTCAGCAGGTCAGGAACCCTTCTTAATTACCCAGACTCTTGGAAAAAAATGATGAACGGCAAAAACACTTTAAAGATTTATGATGAAAAAATCACTGGAATAGATAAGGATGGGTGGAATCTTATTAAAGACGCTGAGGATGGAGATGAAAATGAATATTCTGATGGAAATGGAATTAGTTATAATTCATTTGTTTTCAAGATTCAGCCGAATAATATTGGAAAAGTGACTCATTATCTTTTAATTTGTGTGGATGAAGATGAAATCAATAAATCAAGGGAAAATTTTCAATATGAGTTCAAAAAGACAGATGTTACTATTTTTTGGGTAACTTTTGCCTTTAGTGCCTTGACTTTTTTGATCATTATCGTAACGATTCATTTTTTTTTCCTGAAAACCTGCAGAGTTCTTCAGGATATAATAATTAACATTGAGTCAATTTTCGACCGAGCCTTATTCACCGACATAACAAAAAACGTGAACTTCAGTAATAAAAAAGTGAAAGAAATGAAAGAAGTCGCTTTTCTCTTTGCTAAAAAAATTCAAGACCTGAAAAACTTCGAAGAAAACTTAGAATCAAATAAAGGGTTGATATCAAGTGAGCATTTTATTTACAATGACTGGATCGACACAAGTTACCCTTTCAACAAATACAATGAAAACTGTTATTCAATCAAAAAAGTTCTCAAAAAACTGAAAAAGTTTCCAGTGATGAACTGGAACCTAACCAAGTATTAATAATAAAACATGTCTAAATATCTCCAGCGTATCGGTGCAGAAAAAATTAAATTCGAGTTGGAAGTCACAATTCACTACCTAAAACTCCTAAAGCCAACCTCATCTCTAATTAAAATCCGAGCGAAGCGAGGAAAAGACAAATCAGGAGAAACTCCATCCATTCAATACTCATCCCTTTTAAAGCAACTTCAATTCAATCACATTCTTTCCTTTTCCATCACAATGCACAAGAAAAACAACAAGTTTATCAAGAAAGAAATGATTTTCACAGCTCTTGAAATCCAAGGAAAGTCAGAAAAGCGAATTGGAAGTTTGACTCTCGACTTTCACTCACTCGCTGATACTGGAAAATTTATTGAATTTCAAGAGTTTTCATTGAAAGAAGGAAAAGAACTAGGAAAACTTTGCATTTCTTTAAAACTTTTCATGCAGAGTGACTCAAGTAAAAAGACTGCTGCAAGAAGTGACTCTCTTGGAAATGTTAGAAGAGCGTTTAGTGTTGATGAAGCTGAAGGGATTAAAGTTAGAGATGAAATGGAAAGCTTGGATGATGGACTTCACGTGGAAAAGAATTTGGTGAGAAAAGCTCCTCAGGAAAAAAAAGTGGATACTAGGAGGGGAAGTGTCAGGGCTTTAAGAAAAGGTTTTGTTGAGACCAAAAATGATATTGAAAAGGATTTGGATGAATTTTTAGAAGAGGAAAAAGAGGAATGGAAAGAATCTCAGAGAAAAATTGAGAGGCAAGGGGGACAGTGGAATTTTGAGCAGATAAAATTAAGTGAAGGGAAAATTGAGATGCTGAGTGAAAATAGTTTTAAGGGGTTAGAGAAAGGGGTTAGTGGAAGTTCGGAAGATGGAAGTCAGGAATCTGAAAGAAATGATGAAAGAATCATTTTTGATGATATTCAAGAAGTTGGAGAATCTTTCATAGCTTCAAAGATTTTAGATTTATTAGAACCTGAAATAGTTACTTACTTTCTCTTAGAGAAGCCAGTTTTGCAAATTAAGACAATTTATCTAGAAAAATTAGAAACTTCTGAAATGAAGCCTTTACGCAAATCGGTTTTAGATATTAAAACAATCCATAGAGGAAAACCTGAAACTTCATTGATGAAAGCTGTAAGTTGGCCAGTTTTAGACATAAAAACATATCACAGAGGAAAACCTGAAACTTTTGTAATAAAAGCTGTAAGTTTTCCAGTTTTAGACATAAAAACATTTCAAAGAGGAAAACCTAAAACTTCTGTAATGAAAGCTGCAAGACGACCAGTAGTAGACATAAAAATATTCCAAAGAGGAAAACCTAAAACTTCTGTTATCAAAGCTGCAAGACGACCAGTATTAGACATAAAAACATTCCAAAGAGGAAAGCCTCAAACTTTTATCTTCTCAGCTGATCGCAATATCAAATTAAACATCCTTACTATTCACAGAGGAAAGCCAAACATTTTGAAATATTTACCTGTTCGTCACCCAACATTAGACATTAAAACAATCAGAAAAAAGATAAAAAAATTCAACTCCCTTGCCCGTCCAATTGTAAACATAGAATCAATTCACAATCCAATTGAAGCTTCTAAGGCAATCATCAAATCATCTCTCAATAATAATTTTCAAGAAGACATCCTCATTGACGCAATCAATACAAAAAAAGAAACTTTTTCTAATTTTCCTAAAATCTCTAAATCTTCATCAAGTTCCGATTCAGGTAGTTCTAAAATATCCAAAAAAAAAAAAAACCTCTCAAAATCAAACTCCTCAGATCTTTCAATTGACTCAATCGAAGAAATTTCAACTCAAAAACCAATTCAACACCCAATCCCTAAACCTCCAAAAGAACCCTCTGACCTTCCCGATTCAAATGAAGAAACAGATCATTTCCAACATCCAACAAAACAAAACTTTGAATCCCTTCATGTCTCCTCAATAATCACAACTTCAACCCTGACCCACCCGACAGAAGACTTAAGAAAACCATCAGACTTACCAAAAAAATCATCTCGTTCTTCAAGTGAATCAGAAAAAAACTCAAGAAATCCTGAGGAAGACTCAAAAGGCGACCCTTCCTCAAACCTGACTTCAAAAAGTGAGACTTCAGATGTGAATGTCTTTGAACGTGAATTTTTGGTTTCTAGCTCAAGTGAGTCCAGTGAAGACAAGGAAGAAGTTTTGAACAGTGAAGAAATTTCAGGTCCTTTGACTGATATGAAAGAAACGACTCCGAATTCCGCATCGCAGGAGGCTCGGCTGGATTTGAAGGAGAAAGAGTCAGGACTGCCTCAGTCGCGCAATACGACATGTTGTGGGAAGTGTAGTATTTTTTAACTATTTAGGAGAACTTTAAAGCTCTTGAGTTTACTGAACTGAGATAAGCCATGGGAAATAGGATTCCGACGATCATTATCATGCACCCGACGAAGTATCGGGAATATTCAAGTTCCTGAGTGGTTTTTACCATTTATTAGGAATTTTAGTTATTGAAGTTTTGGGAGTACTTAAGTTCTGAGTAGTTTTTACTATTTTTAAGAAATGTTAGTTAATCGGGAGTACTTAAGTTCCTGAGTAGTTTTTACTATTTATTAGAAATGTTAGTTAATCGGGAGTATTAAGTTCCTGAGTAGTTTTTACTATTATTATGATATTAGTTGATTAAAGTATCGGGAGTATTCAAGTTCGTGAAGAGTTTTACCATTTATCATGAATGCTAGTAAATTAAAGTTCCGGGAGTATTTATATTCCTTAGTAGTTTTTAACATTTATTATAAATGTTAGTTGTTGAAGTATCTGGAGTATTCAAGTTCCTGAGTAGTTTTTACAATTTATTCTAAATTTTAGTTATTAAATTCCGAAACAGTATCGAAATGGTGCATTATTATTAGTATAGTGACAAACTAGCCTTTCAGCCAGGAATGATTCAAAGCTTCTTCAACGTTGGGCCTATCAAGAGGAGATTTCATGAGCAAGGCTTGTGTAAAAGACTTAGCTTCTTCACTGTAATTCATCCATTTCTCACTAAGAAAATCAGGTTCACAGTTCTGAGTCATTTCCAGTATTTCTTCTTTCGAATGGCTATAAAAAGGTAATTTTCCAGTAAGGTAAGCAAAAGTAATAACCCCAACACTCCATATATCTACTTTTTTAGAGTAAGCTCCAGTAAGAACCTCAGGAGCCATATACCCAAGAGTTCCACATTTATACTTCTTCATTTCAAGCGGTAGACAAAAGGTGCTAAGTCCGAAATCAATGAATTTAATTTCCTGATTTTCTTTATCAACCATGATATTTTCAGGTTTTAAGTCACGGTGAATAATTCCCAAATCATGAAGACTTTTGACATTCGTTAAAATTTGTTTGATGACTTGCTTGATTGTCTCTTCATCAGCTTGTTCATTTGTGATCTTGTGAAGCAAGTCTCCACCTGTGACTAGTTCCATGACTATCTTCACACTTCGATGGGATTCAAAAACTTCTCGGAATTTAATTACGCCGAAATTTGGACAGCTTTTAATGATTTTCACCTCGTTTCTGATCATTTCTCGCTCTGCACGGTCCATTTTATGCTTTTTTATCACTTTCACGGCCCAGCACTCGCCTGATGAACTCTCTTTGCAGGTGAAAACATTGGAAAACTTACCTGAACCGATTTTGTCTTGAATTGTGTAAAAGTCTTTGAATTTTCGAGAGTTTGATGCATATGTTAGACAAAGGTAGAGTTGTTGGGTTTCAGCTTCTGAGTCTAACTCGAAATTTGCTCTTTCTTCGAGGTGTGTGTTGTAGATCAGGTATAGGCTGGTGGCTTCGTATTTGAATTGGCATCCTTCAATGAAAAATACTTCTTGAATTACCTTTTTTTCATTGCAAACTAGTAAAAAACTGTCTTTGATTTGGAGGTAGACCTTCGACAACCTGCCTTTACAAAAGACTTTCGCAGAAAAAACAGAAGGATTTGAATTTTTTTTCGAAAGATTCACCTTAAGCTGTGTTCCGTTAGCCCAAGACTTGACATGAAACCATTCCTTAAACTTCGCAAAAAACCAGCTCTGTGTATTTAAAAAGTTTTGAAATTCATTTTTCTGCAAATGAAGCGAATCACCAGCAAATTTTTCAAAAACAGCATCAACGATTTCATCAGCAGTATCCTTATTTCTAAAGAGTCCATCATTGAAAGTAGTCATGGTGCTCGTGGAAAAGTTAAGTCCTTCACTTTTTCCAAAGTTGAAACTAAACCGACAACTTTTTTTCTTAACGACAGGCGACTTGTTTTGAAGAATGACTTCATTCAACAAAGCATAAAACTGAGTAATTCTTACTGTTTGTCTTAATTCTTCCTTGTCAATAACGCCATCACCTTTTAAGTCAGTCATTTCAAATATTTCACTTGACAAGTCAGTATCAATCGATTTACTGAACTTTTCAATCACCGACAAGAACTGGTCCAAGTCCAAGTACCCGTCACGGTCAGTGTCATGATAGTCGAAAACTCTTTCTCCTAGAAGACCCTGAATAACCCTTACTGGAATAGGCGCGAATAACAAAAAAATCGACTTTTCCAGTGATTTTTTTGAATTGTTTCTAATACACAACTCTTGAAAAAGCAATGTTAAAAAGTGCTGATCCGTTGAAGTCACTAAATAAATCTTACATAAACTGCATTTTTCTAGTTGACCTACTCGGTTTCGAGTTTTGGTTTTTTGTATTCCTTTGATAGTGCAGGATCCCATTTTTGTTAATTATAATGGCTAAGCGAAAACTGGATTCAATGGAAATCAGAAAGTCTAGAAAATTCAAGAATTTAGAAAAAAGCAGAGAATGCCCGAGACCTGAAATAAAAAATCCTTCTAAGTCGTTTCACCTTTGAATTGAAATTCAAGAAAAAAATGAAAAGATCTTCTGAAGATTTCCTATCTTGAATGACATTTTTAAAGAAAAACTAGCTTTAGTTAAAGTAAAGAATTGCTGGGTGTATGCTGATATATCATCGTATAAATGACTGAAGAGATCAAAGAACGTGACGTGCTGACAGCTGTGATTATCGCTGACAGCTTTACCCGTTCCTTTTGGCCAATCACGAACGACTTGCCAAAGGTGTTGATGCCTTTATGCAACATTCCCTTGATCGAGTACACCCTGGAGCTAGTCATTCGAAACAACATAAAAAAAGTGATTCTCTTCTGCAGTTCTTTAGCAGGAAAGGTGCTGGAGTACTACCAAACCCAAAAGTACCGTCAAGTCTCAATCACAATCATTTCCCGTCCTGCCTGCCAAAGTTTAGGCGACGTGATGCGCGAGCTTTATAATAAAAAAGCGATCAGAAACGACTTCCTCATCTTCTACGGAGACCTGGTAGGCAACGCGAACTTAAAACACGCGATTGACCAGCACCACAAAGTGAAAGAAGCTGACAAGGACTTCATCTTGACTGTTGTCTTCAGCGAAGTTCCAATAAAAAGCAACCTTCGAATTGAAGAAGAACAATGCGTGGTGGTCTTAGAAGGTCATCGCATTTTGCAGTACGACCAATGCAACAAGAAGCGAGGGGTAAAAATGAACTCAAACGTGAAATTCAAAGACTTGAAAGAATTTGAAGTTCGTTTTGACCTGATTGAGTCCGGGGTGTTGATCTGTTCTCCGGAGGTCATGGGTTTCTTTTCAGAAGAGTTTGACTATCATAGTTTGAGAGACCATCTGATGCGAGATGTGCTTACTTCTGAGATCTACACGAGCAAGTTCTCAGCTTATGTCCTGCCAAAGCATTACTACCTGCAAAGGGTCCATGTCCCCAGAAGCTACGACGGGGTCTCTGTTGACTTGATGAATCGATGGCTTCACCCCATTTGTCTTGACGCGAACTTGTTTCCACCCTCGACGCCCTCGACTTATACCTCCAGTCGAAATAACTTGTACAAAGAACAAAATGTTCACCTTGCAAGAGGAGTTCGCATTGAAACTCCAGCGGTTATTGGAAGCGACACTGTCATTCATGAAGACTCAGTCATTTCCATGAGCAGCATCGGAAGGAACTGCATTGTTCAAAGTGGATGTCGAATAAGCAACTCTTATATTTGGAATAATGTTCGCATTGGAAAGAACTGCATTATTTCTCACTCAATCATCTGCAACGGCGCTATTATCGGGAATAACTGTCAAATCAAGTCAGGAAGTATTGTTTCTTTCAATGTTGAACTTAACTCTGGAATTATTTTAGAAGAAAGAAGCCGAGTCTCGCTTTATAAGTTCAACAAAGAGGAAAAAAGCTATCAACTGTCAAATGAACCTTCTGAACTCGGCAAAGGGTTCTTGTTTGATGCTAAACTTGAAGAAAGACTTGAAGAGGTCAGCGAACATCTCATCAAAGGACAGAGCATCGGAGGCTTCCCTGAATTTCTAGAAGTCGATAGTGAAAGGTCTCAAGACAGTGACGACGAAAGTTCAAGTTCTCAGGAACAAGTCGCTCCTCAGGGCAAGTTCATCGGAAAAGAACGTAAGAATTAAGCAGATTTCATCGAAGAGGTAAAAAATCTGGTTTCTGAAATGATTGACCGCAGCGAAGATGTGGAAAGCATGTACATCGAAATTAACACTCTTAAGTTCTCACAGAATAAAAGCTTTTTAGATTGCATTTCTGGATGCGTCGCGGCACTTATTGAGTCTTGCAAAGAAACTATTTCTTCACATTTGGAAAAATGGGCCGAGTTGCTGTTGAGGTATGCGAGCAAGGATGAGGAAAAGATTCATTTGATGAAAGAGTTGGAAAGGATTATTATTGGAACTGCTTTTCAGAAACATTTTCATTTAGCGGTTAAAGTTCTTTATGATGAGGAGATTGTGGATGAGGAGACGATTATTGAATGGTATGGACTGTCTGGTAATCAGGAGATTAAGTCACTTGTGAGATTTATTTAGATGAAAGAGTTTGTTGAGTGGCTTCAGCAGAGTGAGGAAGAGGAGAGTGAGGATGATTAGATTACTAATATTTACTTCATTGGAGTTATTATGAATTTGAAATTGAAAGATATAAATGTCTTCATTCAAATCTATGAGTTTTCTTGTGTTTATACTCAGTTTCTCTTGTATGGTTTCACGGCATGCTTGTTTGGAGGGATGGTATGTGATGAAACCTACTATTGAGAAAGAAAACCCTGAGGTTGATTCGACAATTTTAGGCGCAATTGATACAATTTATTTATTTTTTTATGCTCTGGGACTCTATGTTAGTGGGACACTCGAAGACAGGTTCTCAATAAAAAAAGTGATATCACTAGGAATGATATTAGCTTCAATTGTTTACTATCTGCTAGTTTTAGCAAGTTATTATAACATTACAAATGTTCCTTTCATAATAGTTTGTTGGGGCTTTCAAGGTCTTTTGCAGTCAACAGTCTGGCCAGGTACAGTAGCTCTGATAGCAAACTGGTTCCCCAAGGCTTCTCACGGTGGTTGGATGGGAGTATGGAGCTGCAACTCAGGTGTAGGAAACATCATAGG
The DNA here is from genome assembly GCA_006503475.1 of Stentor roeselii. Classification (NCBI taxonomy): domain Eukaryota; phylum Ciliophora; class Heterotrichea; order Heterotrichida; family Stentoridae; genus Stentor; species Stentor roeselii. The sequence goes on along the minus strand of RSEH01000061.1, from coordinate 7,854 downwards.
AAGCCAGCTTGGTTTATTAATATTCAGTTGGACTCAGTCCTGGCAAATAGTGATGCTTTCAATGAGTTCATTCATGATGATTTGTGCAATTCTAACAATTTTATTCGTGCAAGACAGACCCTCAGGAGAATCCCAAACAATAAAAAACGAAAGCATCAGTTTCTGGAAAGCCTGCAAGTTGCCAGGAGTAGCATCTTTTTCAATAGCATATGGCTGTATCAAACTTCTGAATTACTCTTTAATGATGTGGCTTCCCTATTATCTAAGCAACTACGTGAAAGCCTCGATAGGAGAAATGGCGATAATCATCAGTGCTTTCGACATTGGAGGGTTTCTAGGGTCGATGATTGCAGGATACATCAGCGATCATACAACTTCCAGGGAACCTGTGCTTATCACCATGATGGTCATGTCGATTCCAGTCATTTTTTGCTTTATTTTTGGAAGTCCTGGCAATGTCTGGATTTATTATGTCTTGGTCCCTATCTGTGGAGCCTTCATTGTTGCCTGCTCTAATCTGCTCAGTACTTGTGTCGCTACTGATCTCGCTCATCATACTGAAAGCAATGAACACACTCATGCTATGGCTACTGTCGCTGGCATCGTTGATGGAACTGGAAGTCTTGGAGCGGCTTCTGGACAGATTGTTATTGGAGCTCTTAGCAAAATCAGCTGGAATTATGTGTTTTTTGGAATGATTCTGGTTGGAGTTGTTAGCATCTTGGTCATTTCTATTGCTAAGTTTGAGTCTGAAGGAAAGAAAAATGAGATGAAGGAAAGTCTGTTAATAAATAGATGAAGGTTTAGAAGATTTATTTTAATTTTAATCAAGAGTTTGAGGAAATAATATGAAGAAAAAAGGTGATGAGTTTGGAGAGAGTAAAAAAGAAGTGAAAAGTTTTAAAAAATCTAGAGGAGGGAAAATGAATGTTAGTGCTAATCCTGATAAAGATTTTTTAAGGGAAATTAAAAAAGAAATAGAAGACCTTGACAAAGAACTGAGAAGAAAAAATCAGTTAGAAGATCTAAATGTCTCAAGCGATTCAGTGAAAAGTTCCCAAGAGCTTTCATCAGAGTTCTCCTTATCAGAGTCCTACCAGGAGTCCCCTCGCAACACCAAATCTCCAGTTCTCCAAAAATCAAGAGTTTCTCTTCCCAACCTAAAAAACCTTTTACCTCAAGGCAAAAGTTTAAACGACAAAGAAAAGATCCGAGAACTGGAAAAGTAAGAAAAAGTCAGAAAAATTAAAGAACTCGAAAGCAAAGCCTTAGAAGATAAAAAACACAGTCAAAGAATCCAGGAAATAAACAACTCACTCATTAAAAAGGTTCGAGATTTAGAAGAGGAGTACAAAGAAAAGAAAACTGGAGTAAAAGAAGTTTCTGCGGAAAATGCAAGACTGACAAAAGAAGTTTCCCAGTTGAGAGTCAATTTAAAAGATGCTCAAAAGATAATCCAGGTCATAAATGCAAACTACGATGATCTCGTCGAATCCAGTAAAGCCTTCGAAGAGAAAACCAGAAGTTTGGTCGAGATTAACGAAAGACTAAAAACTCATATTTTATCATTATTACCTTCGGGTTGTTTTAAGTGTTCAACTAACTAATTCTTCAATTTTCAGCCATTTCTGATGTAAAAATGAAGGGTATCATTACTCTCTTACTCATCGTCTCCTCATACGACCTTAGGCTGAAGTACAAGTTTCATGAAAACTTCGGTCAGAAGTTTCATGACTACTCAGAAAACGGATTCGATGGGATGAACGGTGAGACTACAGCAAAGGATGTGAAAGACACCATCCCCACTGACCGAGGTGCTTACTTTTATGACAGTTTTAAAGAAATTGGAGTGCCAATAAAAAATCTTAACCAAGATTATTTATTTGATGAGCAAAAATTTTCAGTTCTGTTCTGGGTTAAAATAAAATCACCCGCCAGTCGATTTCTGGCTTCTGCTGAACCTCAGTCAAAAAATAATCTTTTTAGAAGGTTTTTGAATTCTGAGAACTACTTCAGTGTTTTTATTCTTCCTACTGGGTCAATTCAGCTGCAGGTCATTAGCGACAGTAAGTCTTTTGAACTTGTTAGTTCTGCAAGTATGGTATGGGGAACTTGGCAATTCGTTGGAGTCTTTTTGAAAAAAGACGAAGCGATTGTTACTATTAACTTGAATGAAAAGAAAGATAGTTCAAATGATATCTGGAATACAAATCTTAATATAGGATATACAATTATAGGAGGGGAAAATGAAAATGAAAGTTTTAATGGTTTTTTATTCAGTTTTCAGGTGCTTCAAGATGAATTTGACGTGAATGACTTCGTAGCTGATTTTTCAAACTTATGCTTAACTTCAGGTTGCAATCCTAATTGTTCTCCTGCAATAAAAATCGATAGCGTTAACTACTGTCTTTCACAAAAAGAACTAATCACCTCAGACTCTTCCGGAACCTCTTGTCCTTCAGGTTGCATTTACGGCTGTAGCCAAGGCACTTGTCTTGATTGTAAATGCAAATACTTATCTTGTACAATGTCCAATAACCTTGCAGTTTGCTGGTGTCCCTCATCGAAAACTCCAACAGTAACCGACTGTTCATGTGGAAATGACATGTTTAATGGTTTGAATTGTTTCACTGCGCAGACTTGCACTGCTTCCTGTGATTCATGCAGCAGTACCGAGTGCCTTTACTGTCAAGATCTGAGTGCAGTGAATTCCTCGCCATCTGGAACTTGCGCATGTTCGAAATACTACGTCTCAGTCAACAGCGCCTGCCAAAGATGTAAAGAGACCTGCTCTTCTTGCAGTACTTCTTTATCCTGCATTGACTGCATCGCCCTGAATGCCTCTCCAGGGTCATCAGGAGAATGCCAATGCAATTCAGGTTACTTCGCGAAGTCTTCTCTTACGCGCATTTATTCTTGTCAAAAATGTAATGAAGAATGCAAGTCTTGTGTTTCAAATAAAGAGTGCGAATCATGCATTGCCGTGAATGCCTTCCCTTCAGGAAGTGGATGTAAATGTAAAGAGGGTTTTTATTCAATCACTGCACTGACTTCTTCTACAAGTTGTCAACAGTGCCATTCAAATTGCACTACTTGTTCTCAGGCGCTTAAGTGCTTGACTTGCAATGTGGCAACAGCGAACCCTGCTAATATTGGATGTGCTTGTCCTGAGTACTCTTCTCTTGTTGATGATGAATGCGTTTGTGAATCAGGCTTTAATCTTACTCAATCTTCACCTTTTAAATGTTTTAAATGCCACAGTTCATGTGAAACTTGTGAAGCAAAAGGAGAAAATTCTTGTCTTACTTGTAAAGAAGGGTTAAATTTCATTAATAAAACCTGCAATTGTGAAGAAGAGAAGTTTTGGAATGGCACTTCTTGTGAAGACTGCCCGAGAAACTGTTTAAAGTGCAGCAGAAAAAATACTTGTAAGGATTGCAAGGATCGCTTTGAACTGGTTGAAGGAAAATGCATAAAAAACTGCAGTATTGGCATGTTTTTCAATGAAACTCAGTGCTTTCCTTGTGAGAAGTTGTGTGATTTCTGTGATGCCACCAATTGCACTCAGTGTTCTGCGAATGCTGTGATGAATGCCAATGGAACCTGCGAGTGTAGTCAAGGTTTTCAAGGACTTGACTTATGTAAACGGGTTAATTTCGAAGGCAGGTTGATAATCGAGACTGTTTCGACAGTATTTTTGATTTTTGATGATGATTTAAAAGTGAATCTTACTGAATTCAATGTTTGGTTCAACAACAGTCAAGTTGAATATTCAGTCACCATTTACAAAATTGACATGAAGACTTATCTTTTCAGGTTCAGGTTTAAATCCAACGTTCCTGACAACTGCTTTATTTTTGTTGGGATTGTGACAGATAAGGAAATTGAAAGTGAGTCTAACTACTTGCTTTTAGACTACAACTTCTCCGCAGCGATGCCTTCATACACGAAGCCTTTTATCAGTTCTCAAGCAACTCAAGCTCTTGCAAACGCCACATCTGGAATCACTCGCGCTGCTATTGGCTCATCTTTTCTTTCAGGGGTTCTCAGCAGTCCTGCCTTTTTATGGAGTTTTCTTAACTCTTTAGAGTTGATTGCTCTACTGCCCTTGAATGTGTTGCCTTATCCAGATTCTTTAAAAGAGTTTTTTAATTCTTTTGTTGGGTTTTCGATATTTCCGAACCCGATGAAATATTTGATGAGTACTGGAAAAGAGACTGTTCCTTATAAAGAAGCTGAAGACTATGGGTTTGAGACTTTTTTGTATTATTTCAATGCTGGGACTTATATTTGGATTTTTATTTTCATTACTGCCATTGTTTTAATTTGTTATCTGGGTACCAGGATTAGATATTACTGGGTATACTGGGTGTCTAGAAAGGTAGTAGATGGTTATGGAATAGGCTTTTTTATTAGATTTTGGATACAAGGTCAACTAGACCTAGGCCTTGTATCAGCGATTCAGCTTCATTCAGTAAGCGCCACTTAGTCTTTCTCTAAAACGCCAGAAGACATATTCAGTATCTGCTTATCAATATTTACAATAGTAACTACCAAGTAGATTATTTTCATCTTGACACCAATATTTTTTACACTTATTTCATATTTGAAATATGACGAGGTTAAGGCATGGAATAACCTTTCGTTTAAAAAACGATGGGGATGCTTATATGAAGAGTTCAAGAATGACAAAGGCTTTTTCAGCACTCTTTATTATTCAGTCTTCGCACTGAGAAGAGTAGAATTCGTGATTTCTCAAGTTTATCTTAACGATCATATTTATGTGCAATCAATTCTCAATATCATCACAACTGTTTTGCACCTTGGATATATCATCGTTTTTAATCCTTTCAAAGAGCGAGAAGTTACTTTTTGTGCTATTTTTGGCGAAGTTTGCACTGCTGAAGTGATGATAATTTCAATGTTTTTCATTAACAATGAAGGAACTGATTTAGCTGTTAAGCTTGAAACTGCAATTGTTATCAGTGTCATTATTACTATTTTAGTGCAAGTACTTGTCTCTATTTTTCTTATTTTCAAAGGTCTCAGAGAGAAATGGAAGAAATGCAGAGGAAGAGATAAGGAATTGACAATGGTGGAATCTGTACATCCTAAGATCACACCTGACAATAGTCATATTTTTAAAGTAGAAGATGTCGTTGAGAGTTTTGATGGATGCTCTAAAATGCAAGAGAATAGTAAAGATTCTCATCATCAATATGGGTAGCTTTGATAATAGTTTATTTAGATTAGGTAGAAGTTTATAATCGGAAAGGAATTAAGTAGGCTTGACAAAAGTAAGGAGGTACACAAATGGATTTAAATGAGTTATTTGAAGTAGGGTTAAACTGAAGTTTTGAACACTTATGATTAATTTTGATGTTATGAGTTGGAGTTTAGAAAATAGACTTTCTTGAGAGTATTTATTACTATCAATTGCTATAATCAAAGCTACTTACCTCTCAAAATACTTTGGATTGGTTGAAAATTTGGTTTTATGGAATACTATAAAGTCTTTATAAGATTTGCTGGAATAATTTGTACGATGTAAATGCTTGGAAAGGGTGTTGTTTAAGTTTATTTAAAATTATTTAATGAGTAGCCATCTTAATGAAAACTGAATAAGACTTAAGGGCATTATTTATCAGTTTAACCTTAAAGTTTCAAATTTTTTAATATATTTTCTTCTAGAGAATTAATATTGTTTAATTTAATTACTAATTGATACTCAATTACTAAGAATTATTTAAATTTTATCTCTAGAGAATTAATTAAAATAATGTTTTCTTTAATATTTCATTAAAATATTCCCTTAATTCAAAAATTATTATTAGTTTAAATATTTTTATAATTCTCAATAGCTCGAAAAAATACATGTAAAATTAAAACTTACTTAGAACGATAACTACTTTATAAAAAGATATAACAATTTATTAACATTTTTTGAGGTTATTATGATACCCATAATTCTGTTAAATTGCTTATATGCTTAATTTTTGTCCTGCTGTTTATTTAGGTGTTGCTTCACTTCAAATCTAATGGCCCAGCTCATGAATTCTCTATATTTTTAATGTTACAAGATGAGTTAAATTATCCTATAATATTGAAAATATATACTAAAAGCTATTTTATTCAATGCAAAAGAATAGAAATATGCTAAAATGCGGGTTTTTAAAGGATTACTCAAGAAAAAAATAGATGTATGGGTTTATGACGTATTTGAACACTAATGAATTGCATTAAAGATTACAAATACATCGTGTCTTATTCGCACATGAAAATCAGACAGAACGGGCATCACCATATACATGATTTAATAGGACTAGAATAAAATTCAAAGATAATTAAAGTAAGAAATAGTAAGGGTACAATCAAACATTTTCTGATGAATTGAATTAAACTTTTGCATAAATTGAACTGAGACTTATGACTATTTGTCAAGAAATGACTACTTTTTGAATTTTTTGGTGGATGCTGAAGATACTTATATTAAAATTCAAGAACTCCGAGAAGAAGAAGCTTAAAGGAAAATTTGAAGTGCAACGAATACAAATAAATGAATCTGAGCCGAAAAATGAAGAAAAGTTGATGTAAAGATTAAAATTCCCGATCTCGATCAAATCGATTGACTGAATTAGATAAAATCCTATCTTTGAACAAATACTTAAATAATAATGATAATTTGAACTAAAATTTATGAGTTATAAAAGATTAATTCCTTTTTAACGATGATTATAATTAAATTCTTTGAACTTGTGGTCATTTCAAGTTGATTATGAGACTTTTATAGGTCTGAGTGTCGAATTTTCAATATATTTATTGATAAAAACTAAAAATTTTTGATTTCCTGTACTTTTGAAGATAAGAAGGATTAGTTTTATTTCGGTTTTAAATGGCTTATGATAAGCATTTTGGGAAGATAAAAGTTTACGTTTATGGATTTAAAGCTATATTATCTAATTATGCGTTTTCCTACAACCTTGACGATCTTAATAATCTGAATAATTATAAAATGGATGATTGGATGCTGCCTTTTAATATGATGGGCTCGAACTACTTCGGGGACGTCGCTATCCCAACCGTACAAAGTGGTGGTGTTACTTTTAACCCAACTGATCTGAATTCTCCTTCTGACTTCGTAAATGCCGTTTACAATATTAACAAAAAAGGAACTGGCTTTCTGATTTCAATATCAGAAATAAGCGTAAATGGAGTTTTAAAGAGAGTAGGACTGCTTCTCACTGCAGCTCATGTTATTCTCAATTTGCAAACTGGAAAAGCTTCATCTCAGAGATTTAAATGCTACTTGAATGGTATTCCTGATAATGCTTATTTCCTTAGAGAGTTTACTCAAGATACGATCACCGACCATAAGTGTTCTTCGACTGGTTCTTTGTATTGCCTACCAGGAGATGTTGGGATTTTGCTGATTGAGTTAGACAACTCGAATCCACCTGGATATTTACAACCAGGGAATCCAGATCGAATCATAAAAGGAGAAAGCTGTTATGTCCCAGGTTTTCCAGTTGCCCCTGATAATCCTCGTTATTGTATTCCTTCGTCTGCCGTTCCAGATGTTGAATTAGAATCCGAAATCCGAAAAATCTTTAATGATTTTGTAGGAATAGTCTATTCGCATGGTAAGATTGTTGAGCAAAACAATGAAATCGTGGAAATTTCTTGTAGTACAACCAGTGGAATGAGCGGCTCTCCCATCATATCTGAGGGAAAGTACATTGGTGTTTATGTCGGAGGACCAGCTTTACCTGGTCAAAGAGAACTGATTGACTCAATCAGCAATGCCAGAGAAGGAAACTATTGTGAGGCTCTTAAAATATTGAAAAGTTTGAAAAA